>APFE030177093.1:6202-67422 GCA_000404065.3 Pinus taeda
TCTGTCGACTACTACGAAAATCTTGTCCTTGCCTTCAGATACTGGTAATCCTTCGATAAAGTCCATTGAGATTTCTTCCCACTTTTGATTTGGAATGTTTAAGGGGTGAAGTAATCCTGGTGTCGTAATATTTTCGCTTTTATTCCTTTGACATGTGTCACACTCTACTACATACTTCTGAATTTCACGATTCATTCCCTTCCAAAAGAAGGATTGACGTGCATTGTAGTAAGTCTTAAAGAATCCTACGTGTCCCGCTGACGGTGAGTCATGTAATTCCTTGAGTACCTTAAACTTAAACTTGGAATTTGTACTTAGATATATTCTTCCCTTATACCATAGGATATCATTCTTCCACTCAAATTTTGAGTTATTGGGAAGGTTATTGATTATTGCTGTTACTGCTGGATCCTTGGCATACTCACTTCGAATTTCGTTAAGCCACTCAAGAACAGCAACCGACATTGCAAGTAGTGTTGGTTCTTCATCTTTCCTGGATAAGGCATCGGCTATTACATTGTCTTTACCTCTTTTATGTAGTATTTCCAAGTCAAAAGCAACAATTTTCTCAATCCATTTTTGTTGTTCTTCGGAAAGCGTTTTTTGTTGAAGGAGATGTTGGAGACTATTATGGTCTGTTCGAATAGAAAACTTACTTCCCAAAAGATATTGCCTCCACTTGGCTAGTGCGTGCATGATAGCGAGCATTTCTTTGTTGTATGTGGATTTGAGGCGCTCTCTTTTATTGAGCTTTCTACTTTCAAAAGCTATGGGATGTCCTTCTTGCATTAGTACTGCACCTATACCGAATCCAGAAGCATCACACTCAATTATAATGGTTTAGAAAAATCTGGTGTTGCTAATACAGGAGCATTAGACATAATTTCTTTTAATTTTTCAAAACACCTTCCTGCTTCCTCATCCCATAGAAACGAACTCTTCTTTAAAAGATTTGTTAGAGGTGCAGTTATATGTGCATAGTTTTTAATGAACCTTCGGTAATATCCTGTCAAACCTAAGATCCCTCTTAACTTGGATATATTAACAAGTTTGGTCCATTCTTTTATAGTTTTGATTTTGTTAGGGTCCACCTTTACACCTTCATGGGATATAATGTGTCCAAGGTATTCTACTTCTTTCTTTCCGAAGGTGCATTTGGATTTTTTTGCGTAAAATTGGTGTTCTTTGAGTAGTGTAAGAACTTTATCCAAATGTTGCAAGTGCTCCTTCCAGGTTTTACTGTAAATTAGAATATCGTCAAAGAATACTAATACAAACTTTCTGAGATGTGGGCGAAATAATTCATTCATAGTTGCTTGAAACGTTGCTGGTGCATTGGTTAATCCAAACGGCATTACTTTAAATTCATAATGACCTTCATGTGTTCGAAATGCGGTTTTTGGTATGTCTTCTAATCTTATTCTAATTTAATAGTAACCTGATCTTAGGTCCAATTTTGAGAAATACCTTGCGCCATGTAGCTCATCCAACATTTCGTCGATAAAGGGGATTGGAAACTTATTTTTAATTGTTATTTTGTGTAATCCCCTATAGTCAATACATAGCCTGAATGACCCATCTTTCTTCCTTACCAACACCACTGGAGCAGCATAAGGACTTTTACTTTTCGAGATGATTCCACACCTTAAGAGGTCTTGGATTAATCTCTCAATTTCTGTTTTTTGGTGATGTGGATATCGGTATGGCTTGATGTTAACAGGGTCTGATCCTGCCCTGACTTCTATTGTATGCTCAATTTCCCTATTAGGCGGCATCTTTAGAGGTAGATCTTGAAATACTTCTTTATGTTTCTTAATTAAATGTTGTATCTCTGGTGACTCTTCACTAGTCATATTTGCAGATAACATTTCTAACTGATAAATAGAACACCTTTGATACCAGATGAGGCATAAAATGCCTCGAGAATACAGAAATAATAATATATATATATAATATATATATATATATATATATATATAAAATATTTTATTAAAAGATGATGAGTAAGATGAATCGTTACAATGGGGCTCCTGGCTTAAATACCGCCATGGACACCCTTTGGGAAAGGGCATGATCTTATGATCGTGCCCTTTCTCCCAACTAAACCTAGATTAAATAATAAACATAATATTAACTAATTTTTTCATAACACCCTCTTGGAGAGGAAAACCCACACACAACTATTTTTATAGAGATTCCAATTGACTAATACAAAGACCTTGACGCTTGACCTACAAACATCAATCCTTTTCTTAATTTAGAGATCATAATCATTATCATTGTTGCTTCACTGAGATCATCATCATAATACCACAAAGATTCTTGTAGTTGCACCATTGCTTGTACTTCCACCTATATCATTGTTTCATCACCATATCAACGAGGTCTTTTATATGTGAGCTACACCGAGATAGTGAACGTGATCGAGACTTGCTACTTTACGAAAATCTTGAATGAGTCTAGAATGTTGGAATGTATTACTAATATCACTCGTAATTCTGTCGAGATTTTAATGACATCTAGAGAGTAGGTTGAGGTAAAGAGTGTCACTTTAGGACCTCCCATTCACAAGTATGGCGAGACTATTATTTTGTGATGCTGATGAATGTGAGACTGTAAGGAGGATGAAAATATATTGGGTTGATTTCTAAAATACATACTGTAACAACACTTCAAAACGACAATGGTATCTGAGATTTCTCGCTGTAATCATCCCTAAGATTTTTGAGACACATGAAATTTTTCTTCATGGCCTTCACCTAGACTTATGGTTTTTAGTCCTAGTCTAGTCCATGACACATGAAATACAAAAACACAATTGTCACTCCTTTTTAATAAGGGGTGATGTAATCTAAGCTCCCCCTTAGCGAAGGCAGCGGTGGTGGCAGTGAAGTTGAAATAGGAGGTAGAGGAGGTAGTGAAGGAAGTGCTAGCAGTGGAGGATGTGGAGGCAGAGAATGAGGAGGAAGAGGTGTAGGTAGAGGCGGTGGTGGCTGTGGCGGTGATGGTGGACGATGTGGAGGGGGAGGAGGAGTAGGAGGACGCTAAGGTAGTTGAGGAGGAGGTGGAGGTGGTGGTGGAGGTGGAATAGAAGAAGGAGGTGGAGGTTGTGGTGAAGGCGAAGGAGGAGGAGGAAGAGGAGGAGGTCATGTTGTTGGTGGAGGTTGAGTTTTTGGATGAGCAGGCATAGGTGGTGGTTGATGAGGAGGTGGAGGTGGAGGAGGAGGGGCAGCAGGATGTGGAGGTTGAGGTGGTGGAGGAGGTGGAGCCAAAGGAGGATGAGAAAGAGGAGGAGGAGGAGGTTGTGGAGGAGGAGGTGGATGTGCAAACGGAGGAGGAGGAGGTGGAGATGGAGATGGAGGTGGTGGAGTTGGAGGTGGAGGAGGAGAAGGAGCATGACGAGGATGGGCTGGAGGAGGTGGAGGTGGAGTTGGAGGTGGTGGTGGATGAGGAGGAGGAGGAGCAGACGAAGGTGGAAGTGGAGGAGGAGGAGGAGGAGGAGGTGGAGGTTTAGTTGGTGGAGGAGGTGGAGGCAGAGGAGGTGGAGGAGGAGGTGGAGGCTGAGGAGGAGGTAGAGGCAGAGGCGTATTTTAAGGTGGGGGAAGACGAGTTGGTGGAGAAGGAGGAGGAGGTGGAGGTGGAGGAGAAGGAGAAGGAGGAGGAGAAGGATAAGATGGTGGAGGAAGTGGAGGTGGAGGAATGGAGGAGGAGGAGGGGCTGGTGGATGTGGATGATGAGGAGGAGGAGGTGGATGTGGGTGATTAGATGATGGAGGTGGAGGTGAAGGTGGATATATTGTAGTTAATTTAAGATTGATGTCTTAAATTAAAATATTAAATTGTCACTCTCTTCTCCATTGTTGGAAATGAAAGCTACAGTTTCATTAATCAAAAACATATCTCTTCACATACATAATATCCTACTATCAAATGATAATTAATTCATTTAGAAATATTTCCTCTATTCACAAATATAGTCATTCAAGTACATGAAATTTCTTTTACGTTTAGATTTGATATCTTGGCTAAGAATTTGAAGCATTTATCAAGATCAAAATTTTGTGTTTATTTTGTTTAAACCTTTTGTTAGTCTCTTAAACACTTATAGTTCTATTTTAATTGTTCAATGGACCTTTTTCTTTGGAATGAATGGTTTCATCTAATTATCATTGATTTAAAAAGAATTGGGTTAAATTTAACATTGTTCCTTGAATAAGAAGCCTTATGTTCTTCTTCTTTTATGTTTACTTGAGAAACATAGGATATAAGGAATCATATATGGCTTTGTTTATTGTTTTGGTATTTCACATATTTTTCATAATTATTATTTTGCGTAATCATATAGAGTTGACATGAATATCTAATGTGTACTCATAGAATATAAATAGAACAAATATTATAGTATTGTAAACTTTTGATGGAATCACTTCATTACATATAGTAAGAATAAAATACATGGTATAAATTGTCCTTGTGAATAAAAAGAAAGGTTTACATTGTTGGGGCCATAAGAAAACCAAAACTATTTTATCATAATTAAATAATTTCATTAACGAAGAGAGGGAAAATCAATTGAATTGAAATCGATATACATGCATTTGTTTTAGTGCCGTTCATTTTGGGAAAAGCACTAGCTATATAAGGGTTTTGTTTAAACTCAAACAACATCAAATTTCCTTGCAGCCAACATCAAGTGAAAATGGAAACCAACATCGAAACCCTATAAAGAGTAAGCGTTTGATAAGTACTTGAAGGCTAAAGAATAGGAGGAAAATCTTGCATGAATTTTGACCCCAAAATAACGTCACAAGATAACCGAAGTTGGTCATAGACTAATCTATGTACACAAGAAATGAATTCCTTTGTTTGAATTGGAATCACTTTAAATTAATTAGGAAAAGAACATTATAAAGGGTTTTGAGATATGTAGAGACTAATCTTAGTAATATGGATGACATCCTTCAATCCGATGCTTTGTTGTAAATGGAATAACATTAGTATTGTACATATATGCATGTATAAAGAAAAATTATATCGAGATGAGAATCAAGTTACGATTTAATCTTAGAGTGAAAATTCTGGAAAGATTGTACATTATTGGAAGGAACTCCATGTATGAATGTTAGTTCATTTTGAAATCATTAAGAAAAGCATAAATTACCCCGAAATCCTTTGAGGCAACCATAACCAACTTATGATATGTCACAACCACAAAGTTAGAAGTAAAAAATTACAATAATATACCCAATATGCAATAATGTGTTAGGCCCCTATACTACTAGTGTCACCCCTTATTTTTATTATTACAAACCACTTATTATATTGATGTACCCATGTAGTGCCCATATTGTTACTATTGTGCCCCATAGAAGCCCACTATTATTATTATTGTGCCCTTACATTATTATTGTTATGTCGGCTCTGGTTATGTTATGACCCTTTAGACTCCTATATATAGAAAGGAGGTCTTTTCATTTGTATCATCGAAGAATTGTTCATTTATGTAATGTAAAGGAGGTTGCCCCCTCGAAGAGGCTGAATTCTAAGGCGTTGATCTATCTTTTCTATCTTTTCTTGAGCTGGTTTCATAACATTTGGTATCAGAGCTTTGGATTCTAGGGTTTCGCTGCTCCAAACAAGTCATCGTGGAATTTTCACTATAAATTTTTTTCTGTGACGTTTCAGAAGTCGAAAGAAAAACCCATTTGAGAAGACTTGGCACAGAAATTTGGGTCCGAATTGCAGAGCATTTCGCGGGAAATTTTCGGAGATATGATTTGAGGAAGTTCACCTTTTTGCAGACTCCTGAATTACACTCAAAATAGGTGACCTAGGGAAAATCGTCATAACATTCTTTCTGAGAATCAGATTGAAATTTCGTAAGAAGGTACAGAAATAGGATGGACTGTAGTTTTCATTTATATATTTTTCAGAGTCAAAGGTTGAAACAGTGACACGTGGCACGTCTTACAAGTTTGATCTACTGAATTAGTCTATAATCAGGTCAATGTGGGAGATTTGGCATAACTCTTCATTGGAGAATCCAATTGGGGTTAGACTGGTGGCATTGGAAAGAGGACACAGAGGAATACTACAGGTCACAATTTTAGAACCTAAATATCTGAAAATACATAGTTACAGTCATTTCAAGATCGTGCTCCTAAAATCAATAAAAAGAAAGATGAGGAAGTTTGATGGCAAGGATCCGGTAAATTGGATACGTTAGATGGAGCAATATTTTGATCTACATGGTGTACAACTGTTACAAAAGGTATGTATTGCATCTTCATATTTAGAACCAGATCAATTTTTATGGTATAAAGGGCTTTGTTCTCGTAAAAAACTTGTTACGTGGTCAATTTTCATGGAGGAAATGATAGCATATTATGAGGATACAAAGAGAAACACCTTCTTTAGAGCAACACCCCAACAATTGGAAAGAGTAAAAGGGCTTTGTGACATAATAGAAAGTAAAATTATGGCAACAATGAATTCTACCCCTCAGAGCTATGAAGATGGAAGTGTTGTTTCTCCTAGCCTTCCACAACCTATAAGGGTTACACCACAACAATTGGAAGAAAAAAGAGAAAAAGGGCTTGTTACAATTGTGATAGAAAATGCACTAAAGGTCATAAGTGTGTTGAGAAGAAATTATTTTACATAGAGTATGAAGAGGAAGAAGAAAAGGATCAAGAAACATCAAAAGAAGAGGATATATGCTAGGACCACCCCAAAGAAAGAAGAACTGAATCAGACCATATCTTGTAAAGCATTGACAAGAACTACCACTCCTCAAACTCTCAAGATAGAAGGACATATCAAGAAGAAAAAGGTGCAAGAAGTGAAAGATCACATCGAGAAAGAAGAAATGAATCCAACCATATCTTGTAATTCACTGGTCGAAATTACCACTCCTCAAACTATCAAGATAGAAGGACATATCAAGAAGAAAAATGTTCAAGAAGTGAAAGATCACATCGAGCGTCAAGAAATGAATCCAACCATATCTTGTAAAGGATTGGAAGAAATTACCACTCCCCAAACTCTAGAGATAGAAGGATATATCAAGAAGAAAAAGGTTCAAGCAGTGAAAGATCACATCAAGCATCAACAACAAGTTCTCCAACTTTTAAAGGATAATGCTACTTCGGTGAAAAATCAGATGAAACAATAGGTAGATCAACATTGTAGTGAAAAATGTTTTTATGTAGGTGATTGGCAAGCTATTTATGAGAAGGAAATGCTGGCAATACTACATGCACTTAAAAAATGGCGACCTTACCGAATGGGAAGGCTCTTCAAGGATGAGGATGTGGAAGCATTGTTTTGTGCTATTTCTATTATCCAACCAGATTGGATAGACAAAGAAAGGGATGAATGGAAGAAGGACGAAGAAGTATGGCCACTTATTCAAAAGTTGCAAAAGATCCCAATTCAAACAAATATTGCAGAAATGAGAGGGAAAAAAGGAAAAATCATATTGGAACCTGGGGCAGTCACAGAAACAAGAACCCATTAGCTACGAAATCAATCAATTTCAGAGTATCTCATCAAGTGGAAGAACTTACCCACTGAAGATTCCACGTGGGAGGATACGGATTTTATACAGAAGCACCAAGAACTACTCAAGCGTTGAGGAAAATGCTTTTTGAAGGAGAGGGGCATGTTAGGCCCCTATACTACTAGTGTCACCCCTTATTGTTATTAGTACAACCCCCTTATTATATTGATGTACCCATGTAGTGCCCATATTGTTACTATTGTGCCCCATAGAAGCCCACTATTGTTTATTATTGTGCCCTTACATTATTATTGTTATGTCGGCTCTAAACTATGTTATGACCCCTTAGACTCCTATATATAGAAAGGAGGTCTTTTCATTTGTATCATCAAAGAATTGTTCATTTATTTAATGTAAAGGAGGTTGCCCCCTCGAAGAGGCTAAATTCTAAGGTGTTGATCTATCTTTTCTATCTTTCTTAAAGTTGGTTTCATAACAATTTAAATGATTAATTTGGGTTTCTATTTGATAAAAGAGTGGAACAGAAGAGATACTTTAGGAGAGAGTGAGAGATTGTTAGATCCGAACTAAATTGGTTCATGAATCCATTTTTGTATAAATTGTGACCTTTTGAATAATTTGAGAGGTTAGCCAGACGTTAGTGAGAGGTTAGCTAGAGGCTAGCTAAGGGTTAGAGAGCTAAAGGGTAGTAAGATCAAAAGTGAGGAGTTAGGAAGAGCAGTAGATGATTTTATGGAGAAGAACTGAAACAGTTGAATGTGATTGATTTCCTTGTAAATAAATTATAAAAATACCAAAACAGTGTGGATTTGTATATATCATGTGTTGGAATTTGTGTTTGTATGTGTCTTAATAGCCTTATTGTGAATTGATTGTGAATCTAAGAAATACTATGGGATTTTTGTCGAGTAGCATGAATGTGTGATGGAATTTCCTTTAGAGGATTAGTATTTAAGTTGTTTAATAAACCTTGTGTGTAGGCATGTAGAAATTGGGATTCCATTTTGAATGGACGGAGGGATTAGCCAAAAGCAAGTGTAATTGGTTTTCACAGTACACATAGGAAGATTGAGAATTTTCCTCAAATTCCTAAAGGATTGTAAACATAACTCAAACTAGTAAATTGAGTAAACCTAGGTCAACTTAGTTTCTATGGTTGACTATGGTTTCTTAATGTGGTTGTATCATTATAACATTGTTTGTTGTTCATCATGTTATGATGTAAATTCTTGTTTGCTAAATTATGACATTGTTTCTTATTCATCACATTATGACATCATTGTTTTACTCAATTGCAACATTTTTTTGTTGTTCATCTCATTACAAATTTATTTAATGTTTGTTAGATTGTGACAATTATTATTCATCACATTACAATGTTGTTTATTGTTTGTCACATTGGGGAAATTATTAAAGTTAATTCCCATGATGACCATGGTTCGCCATGACACCCATGTTGACTACGCTTGACTTTGATGCTCATGTCGACTATCGTTGAGCATATTAACTGATCCAGGGGATCAAAATATGCTCCAAATTCAGTGCTCAAAATCACCCAGAACCAGTGCCAAATCATAGATCTCATCATTATGATTCCATGAACTCCTAAATACCCTATATTTGACACAATATGTGAAATGTATCGCATTTTGAAATTTTTGAAAGACAACTAAAAACTCAACTTGTAGGGTTGACTAGATTGGTGACTGGGAAAGACATACAATGATGTTTTTCTAACATCAATAGGTGACTAAGCATGTACAATTGACAAATGGGCCAATCACGTTCTTACACATGGCATGGACATATAGAGTGATTTCGTGACTTGTGATTGGTTAGTGAGTTTTGTGGTGGATCAACCAAGAGGCACCACATGGCCCTCAACATTCATGCAAAATTTGAATGGGTCAACCAATAGGCCTCCACTAGAATCGAACCCATAACTTCATGTTCAAAAACCTACCACCATATCATTGGTTCACACATGTTTCTTGTTAGATATACATGGCAGATTTATATTTAAAATGGAGTTGTTTTTAACGTTGGTGGAGGGGGTGGGGTACATGGCCCTAGCCTCGCTCATATTGAATACAATGTTCCTATGGTACAAGGTGGAGGAGGCAGGTGTTTAACCCAACCCCCGGTTCTATTCAACTCACATGACCGACGGTGGGGCTAGTGGCAGAGAGGTCGGCACATGACACCCAACATGCAACCATATGGTCTTCCACACGACCATGTACGATGAAGTCAGTGGGCGCGTGCCATTTGGCCCATGACCATTTCCATATAGACTACCACAAGACTATGAGAAGGTGAAGAGTTTTTACATGGGTGCCCATCTAACAGTCTTATATTTTGCACCATTTGTGGCAGAATTCGCACCAAAAACACATGAAATTGTCGCTCGACAGTTTTTCCAAATAGGAGTTTCATTTCCTGGTTAACCGGTTTTGTCATATTCTAGGGAAGATAGTAGAGAAAGGAGAAAGGAGCTCTATATTGGCCTTTTCTCAACCTTTTGGAGCCCAAGAAGAGCTTACACAAGGGTTTTGGGTGTTTTGGACACAATAAAAACATATTTTTGTGATTTGAGAATTGTGTGTTGATTTAATTTACATTTTGAGCATACAATATAAAGGGACAACATTGGAAGATGGACCTGGAGAGATAGCCCAGGAAGGGTGAAGTCCTTCATCAAATTATTATTTTTACATTTTTCTCTGGTTATATCTACAAAATTTTAACTGAAATCACTAAGTATATGTTCTTTTGTAATTTCGATCTATTGCCCATAAGACATAAGCTAGATTGCAAACTATTTCAAGAAATCTTCAATTTGTAATTTCATATTAGTTTGGTTTCAGAGCATGGTTGTTTTGAAGGTTTGATTGTGTTTGCAAGTTTCTTCTCCAATGATTACAAGGTCTAAGTGTAACCACCTCCTCCCACATTTAGCTAAGTTCACAGGCCTATCAGGGTAAATCTGACGAAGAGTTACTATGATATGAGCCGACCTCCTATGTGCAATTAAGAAAGTGGGGCTGAAAACAAGAAACTTATTGACCTTGCAAACAAGTACACCCAAGAGAAAAACAACCACCCCAAGTGCCCAAACCTTGAGTGGGACTACTTTTTCACTGACCTAGGTTACCAGTTACATACATAACACTACAACCGTGTGACTATAGGCCTCTAGTAACAAACATAACATTGCATCCATGGAACTGCAGTCCCAATTTATTAGTTTTAAGCCTGGAACTGCGAAATTTGTGCCATGGGGCTAGTCTCCATATCATTGCCCATAACTTGATGATACTTTCCAAAAATTTAAATTACACAAAGACAAAGCCTCTAACATAAAACCTGATCAATGACTTGACTTGACCAAGCCTAACCATGACAAAATTTCTTCAAAAATATGGAAAACATGTAATCTACAGGTCATGAATGCATATTTGATCATAGGATTCTAAAACTTATATGAGAATCACCAAGAAGGTCTAATTCCATATCATAATATTTGAAATAACATTTTTAAGTTGATAATTCATCAACCAATCAATATATTATCAAAACATGTAAAGAACCATAGAAACAATATATCATATAACCAACTGGTAACCATAACAGAACCATAGTAAAGAAACCATACGATAACCATCATAATCAATGCATATGCTCATAGATAAAAATAATGAAATGCCTCATATTAACACATGAAAATACCAATCAAGTCAGGGACTCTGACGTATCACCCTATCATAGATTGGGTTGAACAAAATATTTCTTTCCTCCAATTATCCTCATGCCATATTCCAAGCATGAATGCGAGATATCATGGAATAACCAAAACAAAACCAAACCAAGGCTTCTAGAGGCCAAATCACTTCAACCCTCAACAAATAATTCCACCTCACAATGAAACATCACTAACGATCACCAGATCAATCTCTACCTAAGCTGTCTAAGACTATGGAAAATTTGTTCCAATCTAGGTCAAGGACTAGTAACTCAACCCACAGCTATTGTAGGGCTCCAAAGCATTTGTCCAACCAAGGTTCTAAGATGAGTAACTCAACCCAAGTTTTTCCAAGGCTCCTAGAGTGTTTTTCTAACCAAGTCTCCAATAACTAGTAACTCATCCCACAAGCATAAGGAACACAGGCACCGATCAGAAAACAAACAAGTGGAAAACCCACAACACCATGGTTATCCAAGAAATGGAAACGCTACACAAAACCATTGTCAATCCAGGTAATCTTCCATGCCAATGACAACTCATAGCCACGAAACCACATCCATGTACCATGCATGCCAAAACTAGAAAGGAAACCATACATGCAACTCGATACCTGCAAAGAAATCTAGTTGTAGCCTTTGGTCCACTTGTTCCCTTTCACTCTCCCACTTTCTGCTGCTTTCTTTCGCAAATCCAATGAAAACTAGAGTGCTCCAAGCATGCTCCAATATTTCTCTAAGTGTGCAAGAGTATGCGAGAGAGCGAGTAGAATGAGAGTGCCATAGAATGAGATGACAAAATCTAACACTAACAAAAGGCATGAATTGATCCTCAAAATCATTTTTATCAATGGGGCCCGAATTTTCTTCATTTTTGTTCATTTTCCCTTCAATTTCCCTCACACACAATTTGTGACCTTTCATCTTCCTTTTATCCTAATTTCCCTTATTTTCATAAATAAATTCCAATTAATTCCTCTTTTCATTTCCAATGCCTTTTCCATTTCCTTTTCCACTTTCCTTAGCCATAATAAACCAAAGGAACACCCACAAGGATGTTTTTCCTACCATTCAGCTTGGAATATGTGTCCCATGACTTTAGTCTTATGCTTTTTTTTACATGGAAATCAACCAGGGACTATAACAAAACCCTCCTCATGGAGGTTTATAACAAAACTCATTATAGTATTTACAATGGCATCATGTTGAGAAAATGACAATCATACTATTTACTGGAGAATTATAACACAAATCATTACTTTATTTACAATAATGATGACATATAAACTCATGCGCATATTCTTGAACCAACAATTAATCATATTGTCTATGGAGTTCTATAAATCCATCTCGATACAATATTTACAGCAATATACATATATACACAGATGCACATTCGCTCTAACTATAAAATAAAAGGATACAATGCTCATATCAACAACAAGGGAATCCAAAGGCTCATACCACCACCATCAAAACAATACCAGGATTCACCTTCTTCCTAGGAACTCCATAATCCAATATCAAATGCAAACTTGGATCCAAATTCTAGTGCTACAATCTTGCACCACTTGTTCTCTCAATGAACTGATAAAAATTGAGAGATGAGCAGAGAGAGATTGCACAACACAAAACAAATCACACATTGTATCTTATGCATCAGAACACTTAGATATATATAGGACATAACACACTGACTTCAACACATCTAGATCATGACTCCAACTCATCACATAGGAATCAACAACTTCTACACTGATGCCTTGGGACTCACAATGACAACTGCACATGACATGGAAGCATTACTTCCAACATCCTCCCTTAATGATTTCATGAAAAACAATCAAAACAAAAATTACAACAACAATATGATACATGTCTCACTAGTCTTCATCAGCACTCACATATTTGGAATCTCGCAAACATCGCTCTTTCTTGACCACCACATCTTCGAGTTGCCACTTGAACTCCATTTAAAACATAACTGCATCTAACCATAGTTGACGAAATTTGTACAATTGACGCTTATCTACATCCCGACGAACAATCTCGATACTGAACCACCCTATGGACCAACTCCCATTTATCAAAATGCAATGAACTACAATTTTGATAGTTCTATAAGTGAGTTGTTTGTGTACTAGGTGTGTCTAGTAGTCAATTATACAAGTAAGCCTTTTTTACATACACACTTACATACATATGAATAAAACCTATAACTAATGTTGAAGCACTGAAGTATGATAAGACACATTAGCACATAACAAACTCAACATAACCAAGTCAATAATGTATTCTCTTTCAACCAAAGAACATTGAGAACCATTAACTTGTAGATGTTTTTCTGCTCATTAACTAGTCTTTCATATAATTACAATAAAAGAGAAAAGCAACAAACACAAACCTTATACACATAATCAACAAAAAATATTATGTTTCCACTATGTCTGCTCACGTTGAATCCATCAACGAGGAATATGTCTTAACCATCTTCATTGATATACCCACTTTAGAGTGTATTCAACAAGCGTTGCAGGAGACTCTTCCAAGACTGTACATTCGAGCACATAGTCACAACTTGTTGTTTGAAGCGTTGACTACTCAAATAGGACCCAGAAATCATAAATCCATGAATGTTTGGGCATTTGTTTCACACATATATGGACTAAATACACATAGAAAACAATCCTCACTAGGAAGTCTTCCAAAAATGGTTTGTTACCCCAACTAAGAGCCATTTGAATCTGATCTGTTGTAATTGCATATATCTCCATGTATACACCTGAATTGACAACAACTAGGTAGATTAAGTTTATCAAAGGTATGGCATTAATTGTCATATGCACAAAATCCACCATGTAGATCAGTGAGACCAGTAGCAATGCCACAGGTGGTATTCTTCCACTATAACAAAACAGGTGATGAGGTATTGTGATGCTCACAGGAATCAGATCTCATCTTTAGCAACTTACACATTTGACCTCAGATCATGGTCAAACATCGAATGACCAGATCCTCTCGTGAATTAGATCTTCGTTTGAATGCAAGCACATTCCAACAGAAGCTTCGAAACGACAAATCCTTTCATCACGATTCTGTCAGATCTTGAAGTGTTTGCAGTTGCGTAGGGAATTCCATTTCGTTGGAAATGGTTGGATATTTCCATGTCTTTCTTTCAGACACCTTCCTTCCTTGTAATAACCAACATGTAATGTTTTCCCTTTACACAAACCTCTCCATGAGGATCATTTGGCTACAGGTCAAAGCAAGAACTGCCCCTTTAATTTGCCTCGAAATACAAGATCCGATAGCTCCAAAGAAAATTCAAACTAGTTACGATTGGAAACAAATCAACACAAAAGAAAAAAAAATTACTCACACAAAAAACACAAGAAATAGAATGCAGTAATCTACTCTTATTATCTACACATTAATCCTATGGATCGACCCTTAGATATTTCCATTTTCCTGAGCCCTCGCATGAGAGAATCAAGCTTAGATGAGCTTTGATACCATGATAGAAATTGATAGATGAGCAGAGAGAGATTGCAGAACAAAAAACAAATCACACACTATATCTTATTCATCACGACAATCACATATATATAGGACATAAGACACTATCTTCGACACATCTATATCATGACTCCAACTCATCACATAGGAATCAACAACTTCTAGACTGACACCTAGGGACTCATAATGACAACTACATATGACATGGAGGCATTACTTTGAACATGAACAGTTGTTGACTCATTTTTCAAGGGCACACTCCCATTGTGATTTTTATTCAATTTGGAAATGATAATGACCAAAACATATTCAATCCCTTCCTTCCCTTCTCTACTACATAGTCTGTCAGGAAATCCATTCACCCCTTTCCATGCAGTCACACACCTTCCAAGTTTCATTGGCAAGAAACAAATACTTCTCTTCTCTTCAATCACATACACATACACATAGTGTAAACAACATAGATACAACCACACATGGCAGACAACACCACATAATACATACATCTATACTTTACTTACAACACAATGCACACACCAACACCCGGTGTACAACACAACATATACACCCATTGTCGGTGATCAAAATAATACATATACATACACATAGTACAACACAACCAATACACGTGTAATGATGAAACAACTACACGACACCCGTAACCCAATACCGCATGTGCACAACACAATGTATATGACGTGCACATAATACCACATCTACACAACACAACATGTATTACATGCACCCATTACCACATGTACAACATACATAGTACAACCTGTACATAACACCACATGTACGTGACATGAACTACACAACATGTACACAGAACCACATCTAAATAACACCACATGCATGACATGTACACAACACCACATGTACACATCCCCACCTGCATAACATGTATACAACACCACATGTACACAACACCATGTGCACAACATGTTCACAACACCATATGTACATAATGCCACATGCACAACATGTACACAACAAACACATGCACATGACACCACATGTATGACTAGTACATGGAAACACATGCACACAACACCACATGTACAATATGCAAACCACACCATATATACACACCATTGCATATACAACATTCATACAACACCATACATACACAAAACCCCACATACAACATGCACACAACACTATATGTACATAGTACACACATACAACATGAACACAACACTTTATGTACACAATACTTCACATACAACATGCACACAGTACCACATATGTGATAAGCACACAACACCATATGTACACAAAACTTAATATGCAGCATACACATAACACCATATATACACAACACCATATATCCAACATGCCGACATAACCATATGCACACAACGTCTCATATCCAACACATATAGAACCCTATAGGTACAACATGTACAACGAATAGACAATAGTAGTATTGCACATCTAGAGGCCATAATGTATCCACTAGGGAACCTTTCCTCAAGTGTCTTTTCACTATGCATGGTTGTCCCAACATACCACAAATTAAACTGCTTTCATTACGTTGATGTATCCCTCAACATTACCTATCATAACATAAATAAAAGCATAGTACAAAGACATAATATCAAATCATATCCACATGATACTAACCTCATATACATTTCATATCTACTCTTCCCACCTGATTCCTCATAAGACTAGGAACCTCTTCATGCCATTCACCTACATAAATGATTAGTCCTCCACAAGAATAATCCCTGATGACCCTGTCAGACAATGACATACATGCATACATGTATCAACATAATCATAATCAAAACACAATTAGCAAATATCTTAATACTAAGGTTAAGATAACTCCCTTTAGTCGTGCACAACATGCACAACATTAAGAACAACAATTGCTAGTTTAGCTGAGGCATCTACTACCTTAAGTCCATTTACTTTACTTTTCTGGCTACCTTTCTTATGATTTTCCTGTCACTGTCAATCCACCCCCATGGACCCAACCAATCCAACTGGTTGTCTTATTCTTACCTTTAGTTGTCCTTTACCCATGCACTAAGCTTCATCCAAGTCATACATTACCTGTTGGGTTTCATTTAGCTCTCCTCTGGCTCCATTAAATTTCTCTTTCCCCAACCAATTCCCAAGACACTCAAACATAAAAGGAAAGAACAACAAATAAACAAGAAGAAATCCATGAAAAACCAATAACAATGGGACACTAGAAGCAAAGTGGCATGATCATGCACCATACATAAACAAACCGCAAATCAAGCACAAATAAATCACAAAGAACCAAAATCACAAAAATAGCAATAAACACCATGAATCAAGCCCATGGGTTCGTAATGCTTCCAAGGGAAAGATCAACCTAAGCCTTCTTCAAGATTTCATGACAAATTCTTTTGCCATGCAATCCCTTACATCATAATGCCATAAACACATAATTGTGAGTGGAAAAATAAACATAACAATATATCAAATACCTCACCTTACTGTGTCAAGAACTTTTCCTTGTAACTGAACACATACAAATATCATCTCTCAAGGGATTCCAAATCTCTTGACGAATCCAACTATAACTAGAAAGTAACTATTATACTTGTCAAATACATGTTCACAAATATAGAACATATCAATATAATATCTCATAGAATCAAGGTTAAGAAGAATTTTGGTATTTATACAAAGCACTCATTCATTTGGAATTACGGTTTCCAAACATATCCAAATGAATTGTCACCCAATTCCTTTTTTTATCTTTTTATTGTGTTGCAATTGAGTCGTATTCTATGTTATCACATCACCCAACTATTCTTTATATAAACAAATCAATTGTTGTAGAAATTCCTTGTATATTCAAACTACATATTGTAATATGCTAAAACAATTGTCTTAAAACTACTCTACTCATCAGCGGAAACAATACATGATCGATGAAATCAAGAAGCATAAAAGAGAAAGAATTCAATTACACATAAAACTATAATTATTTGGGGAAAGGCACAACTAAAAACCCCTGATCACTGTATATTACATTAATAAAAAAATATGAGAATATTACATTATTTTTCTCAAGCTTGAGAAATCTCTACGCTATCTCAATCTATCTCACTACTTCACAAGCAATCTACAGCCAATACTTAGCTAAATCTATTGCCTATGAAGATCCTATTTCCTTTCTCATTTTGCTAGGGAATTAGCCCATATTTAATTGGGAAATTCATCATCCAAAGTTGCGCAATCCATCAATAGGCCTTCCTCTGATTGCATGCACCATTGGTTTAATTTAGATGATTTTACAACTGATAGTACATTGTCCCTAAACTCTAATCTCAACTAGTTCTTTCTATGAGTTGACATGCATGCATTAATTATGAGTGAATCTTCAATTTACTGGATGAGCAATGTTGGTTACAACACACTACTACAGTTTACACCCCACTAATATAGGTTATAGCCTACTACTAGATCTCCCATTAATTCCTACATTAGCTGGAATTAGTTTAAGAAACTTTAACGCAGTTAGATTAAATTAAATAATTACAACTCAAAATAAAATCAATCGTGGCCCCTAAAGTTTATGAACCACTCTACATGACTTTAGATAGACTCCCAACTCGAATTAACTAAGCCAACTAAGTCAAATTAACTTAGTTAACTATTACAAGTTTCTATGAGAATTAGAATTACAATTTCATTCCTAATTTAATTCAAGGACAAAATTAAATTAGGATTTTTCTTCGTGATGTTGTTTTTAACATTTCTTGTTGCTATTTTCAATAGTCCCTCTCAACAAAAAAGGAAGTAAACTCTATCCCTATGTGCTACCTTTGGAATGTTATATATGCAACATTTGTCATTGTTCTTGATGCTACTACAACATCTGCAACCAAAAAGCATCCAAAAAAAATAAATCCAAACAAATGTGTCTCCAACTATCTACTAGGAAAATTGTGTCGCTGCTAACTCTACTATTGAGCCTCCTGCTTTGTTTTCAACACTAATAGACATCCCTCAATATATGAATGACACTAATCCTCCTATTATTAAATATTGTGGTCCCCTGTAGCAAAGTAATGATCCATGAGACAAAAAACACCTCAATGGATCCTACATAATTTCTGCAACTCTTGGGACTATTTCTTCACATCACCTCACATCTCACCTAGAGGTATGGCTACATGTTCTCCCTCTAGCCACTTGGCTCAAAATTCCCCCCTATTGGAGGTCTCTGCTTGAGTAGATATCTTCACTCAGCCTCCTCTCTACTTCTCCAATTGTAGTTGCTCCACAACTTGTTGAGGTTGCATGTTGAGAGGTAATTCATGCTCCCTCTCAACCACCCAAGTATCTAATGCTTCCCTTTATCTTCAAGGCTTTTCATGCATCTTCTACCCAAAGTTCATAAAGTTTCTTTACTCACACTGATCTATTTCACCTATCCCGTGGTGATGTGTCTAAAGAAAAGGTTTCGTTTGTTAAAAATAACATCGTAGCCATGGTCTTTCAATACCATGATAGAAACAAGATTCTTCTTTAGTCCTAGAATATACATCACAATTGTGAGTCTAAGAGGGGAGCCAGAGTCCCTCTAAAAAGTAACAATACTAATGTGTTGAACTATACGTCCCATCATCTCCAAACTCTATGTTATGCTTGAGATATTTCTCCTCCAACTCACTAAAGATATCTCTATTCCCCATCATATGGAATGAGGCACCCTTGTGTAGATACCACATGCTCCCATTGCAGTGCTTTCCATGCATAAAATGTGAGTGAAATTAAGTTTGAGTTGTGAACCTAGAGCTTTACCTACTGCTGCTACTGCAGGCTCCTTCTTGCTTTATTTTGTCCGTGGGAATTTTTTGCCATAGTGCTCGAACTCGTGATAGCGAAAACACTTGATGTTCGATAAGTTCTTCTTCTTGACACTCTCCTCGCCTTGGGGCTTCTTTCCCTGGGCTTTATTTTATTTTTTGACTAATGAAAAATCCTCTTTCACTTCTTCGGATGAGGTCCCATCTGTGATGTTCTATCGAATCTCTTCTTTCACCAAGTCGGACCAAAATCACTCTCACTCTGGTAGCTTCTCCCTCCCATTTACTGAGTCGTAGTAGGTTTTCCATCTCTTGGGAAGCCCTAGAAGTGCTAAGATCACTAGATCATCTTCAACAACTATAACATTGACACTTCCAAGCTCATCTTGACATTGGGTGAACTTGGTCAAGTACTTTTGTATTGTGTTTCCCTTCTCCATCTTGATATTTCTAAGATTTTCCTTTAGTGCCAACTTCCTGTGGTCACTTCTGCTTTGCAACAGGCCTTTCAATGCCTTCCATATTGCGAATGGAGTTTCCTTACCATGAAGGGCTAAGAAAATATGATCTCAAACTCCTTCTAGGATAATCATTCTCGCCTTTTCCACACACTTTCTCTACTCTGTTGAATCCTGAGGAACAACTGGCTTAGGAATATCTTTGTCTATGAATTCCTTAAGTCCATTTCCTTCCAACACTGTCTCCATCCTATCCTTCCAAGCAATATAATTTGAACTTCTCTCAAGGGAATATTTGAGTCTCAGTCCATAGAACAACATCCAGTTGGCTTTGAAGTATCATATTGCAAATTTGATTTATCTTGCAAAAGAATAACTCATATTCTCCTATTCTATAGTGATTTCAACTTTGATACCATGTAGAAATTCCTTGTAGATTCAAACTGTATATTGTAATATGATAAAAAAATTGAATTGAATCTACTCTACTCATCAGCAGAAATAATAAATGATCTATGAAATCACAAAGCATAAAAGAGAGATAATTCAATCACACATAACACAATAATTTTCTGGGGAAAGCCACAACAAAAAACCATTGCTATCTGTATATTGCATTAATCAGAAAATAAGAGAAGATTACAATGATTTTCTCAAGCTTTAGCAATCTCTGCACTATCTCAATCTATATCACTGCTTCACAAACAATCTCCTACCAACACTTAGGAAAAGTTGTTGCATCCAAAGCCTCTATTTCCTTGCCCAGTCTCCTAGGGAACTAGCCCATATTTAATTTTGAAATTCATCATCCATAGCTGTGTAATCCATTTATAGGCCTTACTCTGATTTCATGCACCATCAATTTAATTTAGATGATTTTATAACTGATAGTACATTGTCCCTAAACTCTAATCTCAACTGGGTCTTTATCTGATCTGACATGCATGAGTTAATTATGAGTGAATCTTCAGTGTACTAGATGAGAAGTGTTGGCTACAACCCACTACTAGTTCTCCTACTAATTCCTCCATTAGTTGGAACTAGTTTAATTGATTTTAACTCAGTTAGACTTAATTAAATAGTTACAACTCAAAATAAACTCAACCTGGGCCCCTAAAATTTAGGAAGCACTCTACATGGCTCTAGCTAGACTCACAACTTGAATTAATTGAGAAAATTAAGTCAAATTAACTTAGTGAACTATTACAAGTTTCTATGAAAATTAGAATTACAATTTAATTCCTAATTTAATTCAAGGACAAAATTAAATTAGGATTTTTCTTCTTGATGCTATTTTTAACATTTATTGTTGCTATTTTCAACAATTGTTACCCTTTCACGCTAATACCAAGCATGTTTCCTTGCAACTTCTCAAAAATGTTAGTTAATTATTCCAAAGATCACGAAATCATGTCTAATAATTTGTAATAAACCTTTACCAAGACTAAGAGTCATTTCATAATCAACTCACAATCACTAGTTATAATGCTACAACTAGCACCAACTGTTGCTCAAGTGCATATCAGTTGTCTCAAGACATTGTGTTAGTACAACCATATTAAACAAGATCATCCCTTCATGCAATATTATAGACACATACTCATATCATACAATTAATCTAACATTAAAACAATATGTAAACATACCATGTTATATAAATCAAATAGGCAACATAATCAAACTCATACCTCAGTGTATCTTAGGGTAGGATATCGCATCTAGACAAATCAGTCTATATTAGTATGACACAATATCACAAGTATATCAACTCATACTTGAATACCTTAACCCTAACGATCTACGCAAGCCAATTCATATTAGCGCAATACATATAACATCAAGAACTTAAGTACAATTACCATATTCATCAAGGATATGATCACAATGCATATAAAAACAAGTTAACTACCACATATGACTAATCGATGCATGTGCATATGACCACAATGATTAACCAACATCTATCATGCATGTAACCATAAAAGACAGAGAATGGCAAACATGTAAATTGTTAGAGTCAGTCTAGTTATCCCTCTGTCAGAGATCAAAGCTCTTTTTTGCATGTCATGTTTAGGTGTCCCATCAGTTTCGATCAGTTGCATTTCGTTAGGCATGCCATAACTCTGACGGAATGGTTTGTGTCACTCATTCCCCTCATGTTTGGCACCGCTGGTTCAGGTCTGTTCATAAAAATCAAGAGGTCAAATTTTTAGGTCATGACAAGTGTTCTCGGTCATTAGGTCTAGGGTTAAGTCAATTTTGTTTTGCAAATTCTAAGAATACCAGCAGGCCAGAGGGATGTCCTCGATAGATGGTTACCTCAATAATTTTTATCATTATACAGATAGATTAGGACTTCTCTTAAAAACTCTGTTTTGAAGATAAGTCGTCATCTCATTTTTGTAATAAATTTTCACAAATTTTAGTTCTTGAATTGTCCAGGCGCAACCTTGGTCTCCTTTGCCAGATCATATCATAGCTATCCCTGCAAAAAATTGTCAAAGAAAATCATTATTTCAACCAAATTTCAGGAGGAAACCAAAAAGTCAGAATCCTATTAATCCTGAAAAAGTCTCAATGACTTAAAAAATGGGTTATGGACCAAGAAAAAATCAAAAGGGACTCTTTATAAAGATATTTTACTACATTTTCAACTCATTGTACATGCCAAGAGTGAAGAAGATCGTTCTAAGGTGAAATTGTGAATTTGAGTGGAAGTTAGAGTAGTTTCCAGGCGCGCGACACACTGGGCTAGGCGCGCGACGCATCAGGAGCACGCGACGCACTGGGCGCAAAGCCACAGTGTAAAAATACAAGCGCGCGACACATCAGAGGCGTGCAACACACTGGGTTTGGAGCCCGAAACTTGTTTGGAAAAGCGTCAAATCGCCTCCTCTCCGCACAAATTTGCAGGTAGGCTCATATCCATTACCTTTGCTTGGCTTTTAAAAGGTTAATGTGATGGGTTCATGAAATGTTTGCCTTAGAGATCCAAGTGGAAAGCCCTCCTTTTTCAATGAAAAAATGCTGTAGAGTTTGAATGTAAAAAAGTGTTGTAGGGTTTGAAAACAGAGTGTAACCAAGGTTGTGATTTTTTCCCCATTTCCCTTTATTTCCCATTCCCAAATTCACCATTATTTTTTCCCATTAATTCCCTCATTAATCCTACACTACAATCCCTCAAATCCTAGTCCCTCACCTCTATTAAAAAACACATTATCCCTACCTAACATCCCAAAACCCCAAATCCAAGATTTGCATTTCCCTTTCCTTCCCTAATTCCCTTGTTTTTATTTCCAAAGTCCCTAATTCCCTAATGTTTTCCCTTTCCTAATATTCCCTTGTGCATTTGTTTCCCCTTGGTCACAACATTTTTAGAAGCAAAGAACAGTTTATAGTCAATTGTACACATAGTTTATACATCAGCATATATATTCCAGCTATCTTTTTTTCAAAGTCATGTCAGAGACCGAGTCAGTCTATGAGCAGGAGTATGACAGTGATTCTACACTAGAGGTAAATGTGCCATGGAGGTATCACAAAAGTGGCAAAGGTGGTCAGCATGTTAGGGAGGAGCTAACTTCTTTGGCTCAATTGCAGGTTTGCCCACTTGCAATGAATTGTTTTCAGCGTCAATCATGTTTCCAATACTGTGAGATGATCTCACAAACCCAAAATCATCGGGAACTAGTCCATTTATTTGTTCTACATTTACATGATGGTCATGTAAACCTCGCAGGAAGTGAATTTCACCTTGTCACCAGAGACTATTGCTCAGGCCACCAGGATACCAAATTTAGGAGAGGAATGGAGTAAACGCTAGTAGTTAGACAGATTCTACTATGAGCCATACATCAAACCTGGGTATATGAGACACTTGAGCACAATTTTTCCTTTCAGATTCCTGAGGGATGAGTTTGCATCGTTGATGAAACACATCATTCGATATTTCAGTTGCGAGCGCAGATTCTCATGTCTCTATGCGTACCATGTCCGTTTGTTGGTGCATTTCACACAGGTACGTATGATGAACATTCCGTACTTCATGTGTCACAACATAGAGAGGATGGCGAATTTAGTACAAAGGAAGAGCCCAGCACATCAACATAAGAGAATATATCATTACGCGCTAATTAAAATCATAGTGATACATCAGTTGACACAGCAGGGCATTACTTGGGAGGATTTCATCTCCCGTGACTTCTTCTCAGTGCTACAGCCACCTCCCGAGATAGTTCATGATGAGGGAGCACCTTCACACCAGCGAGACATTCCTGAGACTGAGCATATAAGTGCTCCTCCATATGTGACATACCAGCGAGGCCCGAGGGCCTTATTTGCATCTACACAATGAGTATTATCTCCACCCGGGGTGGAAGGGGTCTCGTTGACTTCATCAACACAGCGAGTATTATCTCCACATCATGTCGAAGGGGTCTCGCCTTCTTCTTCAGCACAGGTACAAATCCAAGATAGGGGCAAGGGGCCCATGTATGATGAGGGTCCTTCAGGAGGTCGGGACACGGATTTCATTGATGTTGATGTGAGCTCTCCTAGCTCGGAGCTACAGGAGATCATCCGGGAGCAAAGGGCTGAGAATGAATCACTGCAAAAGAAATTGCAAATGGCTACGTGGGTGATTAACTACTTGGATCAGTGCAACAAATAGCTAGAGGATGAACATACACTTTATGAGCTGCGGCAAATTCGTGAAGATCGAGAATTGGCCCGAAAGAGACCCGGTGATTTGACACCGATTGATTGAGAGTCTATGCTCATCCATGTGAACACTCATCTGGAGAAATTGTTGGTGAAGGTAAAAAGAGACAAATACATGCTTCGTCATATGAAAACTCATTATTGGGCTCGTATGCATGTTTGCAAAGCAAAAATGAAGATCCTAAAGAGGCGATTGAGCAAAGCACTAAAACGGCGAAAAAAGCCCGATCCACTCCAAATTTTGGCCAAGGCTTCATTGGTGGGACACAATACATGATGGAAGGTCTTCACTTCAAATTTGAAAAAATTCAGAGAAAATTTTGTCATTTTGAAAATTTTGTCCTAAAAATAGGTGTTTTGGCTCAACGTGTAGCGTGTCGACGTGCACGCTTAATATTGGGACACTCGCTAGAGGAAAACTTTACACTTTTGGGTTTTTCATGATGAATTACACATTATCAGCTATTTCCAAAGCATTTCATTAAGTTCTGGGTGACAAAAAGGCCAAAAAACACCATGAAAATCACCTTTCTGCCACCTTTTGCACCAGCAGGAAGTACTTTTGGGAGAATGACATTTTGAGGGGGCAAATGAGTTCCAAATTGAAAAATTCCACTTGGGCTAGATAGCAGACATCCAGGGTTTTCCAACCAGATATTGTGAGCTTGATTTGGATGCCAGGAGGTGCCCCAAAAACAAGGCTCAGGCGCGCGGCGCATAGGGCTTTTTGGCCAAATTTTCATCTTTCAGCTCATGAAATGCAACTAGTTTGAGTAGTTTTGACTTGTGATGTGATTTTTCACCTCTCTTGATGTAATTAATGAAACATTATGTTACTTTGACACTTAGTTACTTGTTCTAGAAGATTCATTCACCAAAAAGTGAAAATTTAATGAATGAATTGGTTTCCTACCTTATAGAGGTAAGTTGTTTTGACTACCTAGATTGTAGTGCTTTGTTTAGAGTTGGTTGAAACAGCTCGTAGGATGATGAGCTGGACCCCTAGAGGCAAGGGAATGGGTTGGCTTGCCTATATTATGTATTTTCTTAGTCATTTTCACGGTTGGACTCTTGGGAAAAGCTTGACACTCTATTGTACATATTTTATCTGCATTTTTGGCAAAGGAAAGACCAGGGTTTTGCAACACTATTTGGGATTCATGTGGCTTTATGTGTTGATGGTGTGCTTCTTTCAGTATTTTTAAGTTTTTTATGTGTATCACTTTCATTTTCTTATCTTCTGCAATCGAACAAATGAAGTGTTAAGGTAGAATCCATAATTTGCTATGCTCTGCCTTTAAGTTTGTTTGATTTTCCATGTTTTCATATATTTATGGAGAATCCTTGAAAGTTTCTTGCTCTCCTTAACTTCTCACTAGTTAGATCTAGCCATTCATTCTCTTTAAAAGCATCAAGACAATCGCCTACCTTGCCCCAAGTAGACCTCTGCAAAAACTGTGTCTCATCCCCGCACCCAAAATTGCCTTTCCCTTAAATTCAACTAAACTTCAAAATAATCAATTTCAAACTCCTTGTACTCCATACCTAGCCTAAAATTAGTTATCAATTTAGTCATCTCGAGCCTCATTGATCACCTTTAGCTGAGATTGACCCAGAGAGAGCCCTCTCCTGTCCTTGTAGGGCTAGCTACGAGGCTGAGCATGGTTTGATGTAGCCTCGAGTTTTACCTTATTTCAACCTAAGGTAGATTTGAGCCCTAACATAAATAACCATAATGCATATAACAACCATTAACCAACATACATGCGTGCCCAAAATTCAAACCTCTATGATGATCTTCTCTTACCCCAAGGTCTAGTGCTACATCCTTGCTTTCATAATATGGTTCTCCAGCTCTATCTGAACCAACATGTCAGCATCGTGATAACACAAACTGCATAATTACCATCACAATTCATGCACAACTTATAGAAGACTAATATGCATACAAGAGAAACACATTATTCCCATCCATTCCAAGTGTTTGAACCAGGCTCTGATACCATTATGTGGTATCTGATATTACCCAAAGAAAGCACAACCAACTCAATACCATTATGTAACCACCTCCTCCCACATTTACCCAAGTTCACTAGTCTACTGAGGTAAATATGTGACGAAGCGTTACTATGATATGACCCAACCTCCTAGATATAGTTAAGAAAGTGGGGTTGACAACTAGAAGCTTATTGAACTTCCTCAAGAGCTATGACACTCCCAAAAGCTAAAAAACCACCCCATGTGCCCAAACCCTATGTTATACTATTATTTCACTAACTTAGGTTGCCATTCACAAGCGTAACACTACATCCATGTGACTATAGTCTCAATTTCTCAGTTCTGAGCCTCTAACCATTGAAGAGTTCATTCCTTGCTCAACTTGGAATAAGAAATCCTCTCAGAGAGGTTTTGGTGGTATAGCTTGTTATATAAGGAACATTGTTTTTTCCCACATCCTACTTCATAAAATCAACCCCTTTAATTTAGTACATTTGGATCGAGATCTCTAATTCTACCACCAAGAGGATCCTTCTTGCAATCTAGGATTTTGCTCCTATCAACTCTACATCCTATAAGAAAAACAACTTGGATAAGAATTGTCCTTTCAATACCTTAGAAAAAGACATCTACAACCTAAGGAATGAAGGTAATACCCTTTTTCCTCGGGACTTTAATGCTATAACTATTGCTAACCAAGTTCTTATGTTAAGTAACAAATCTAACCCTGACCCATTATGGCTTGATGAAGATGGTAACTTAGCTAATAGATTCAAGAAAAACTCTGAAGACATAATCCAAAACTTATTCTGCACTAAGCTCCTCAAGCTTTGTAGTTCCCTGACCTAATAATTTGTAATGGTATTAACAAGTGGCCTTCCTCTAGTCATATGACCTGTTTCCATGGGATGGGTAGTAGTGTAGTGGATTATGTGATTTCTGACACCCATCTCCTCAACTGTATTTCAAACTTCAAGCTACTTAATGGGTACAATCTTGAGTCTAACCATAGCCCTTTATCTTTATCGCTCAATCTTGTTCTGCATATCAGCCACATGCAGGAGACTAGTGAAAGCAAAATACACATTCACTTTGATAGAAGTAATGTTGAACTTTTCTTAAGGGATTTAGAAAGGGATTTAGGCTCCTTGACTTATAATAACAACATCGATCAAATGTATTAAAATTTTACTACTACCTTTTCCACTACCATTAGCAAGTTCTCTACTAAGACTTCATATAAGAAGAATAATAGAACCTCCAATCCTTGGTGTGAAAAAGATTGTAAAATTGCCAAGAAAGCGATCAGAGACTCTCTTAATGAAATCATTAAGCTCTAAAATATAAGTGTATACAAATCTCTCATCAAAAGGAAGAAGAGGTGATATATTAATAAGAGACAAGAGCATCTTCTCCACCTTTCTAAAGTTTCACCCATAAATTTATGGCAGAATGTGCTTTTTTGTAAAACTAAATATAATCATTAGAACCCCTTACAAATTTGGGAAACTATCTTAAGAAGTTGTATGACTCTCCAAACACCATGGGGAACCATCTTAAACTTTCATATTAAGAAAGATGTATTTTATCTAGAAGACATTGAGTCTGGGATTAATAAGCTCACTAATGGGAAAGATAGAGATATTAAAGGATATAGAGTTAAGATCTTCAAAATGGGAAGATCTATCCTCATTCCTCATCTGCACAAGCTTCTCAATTTAGTAGTAATGTATGGCTTCCGTAAGCTTTGGATTCCAAGCCTTATTGTGCTTATCTTTAAAAATGGGGACAAAAGCGTTCCCTCTAACTACAAGACCATTATGATTAGCCACATCCTAGCCAAGCTATATGGGCTTATATTAGAAAAGAATATTAGTCTTTGGCTTGAAAACCATGGTAAAGGGGCTAAAGGGAGATATGGTTTAAGGATACATCACTCAAATATCGACCATCTTGTCACTCTCAGGATCATTGTAGAGGAATGTCACAATAGTAAAGTCGGTCTCTTATGTTGTTTTATGGAATTTATAAAATCTTTCGACATTGTTCCTCGAGGTAATCTCTGGAAGAGACTTGAAGAGATCATGGTTCCTCCTGAGCTAAGGATTGTTGTGATCTGCCTCTGCAAGATTGTCATTTCCAAGCTTAACACTAATGAAGGGTGGTTTAAAGATATTAAATGCAATATTAGGGTTAAGCAAGCGTGTTCCCTATACCCTACTCTTTGGCATCGCAACGGCTTAGTCAAACGGGTCGCTGGACCCCAGACGTAGGATGAGTCCAAACGTCAACGTGGCCAAAAGGTTTTAGAATACTCCTTTATTGTTTTAACATAATTTAAATGGTTCATACAAATGTAATTTGACACTTCGATATATCGGATCCACACAGTAGAGTTAAAATCCTTGCAGTTTCACATTCGATATCACCAATTGTTTGATATCGTACATCCGATATCACTATCAACCATTGATTGATATCGATTCAGGCCCTCTGATCTATTGGGAGTACATTTGGAAAATAAAAGAATTGCATCTCTGTTTCAAAATTATTTAGAGGGAGGCATACGAATAACAACAACTCACATCACCCTAGCAAACTCATATTAACAACCAATTGTTAATAGGGTTTAATTAATTTCACAGTAAAAAAATAAGAATTTTGTAGGGAAAAAAGCATAATAGTATTATATAAGGAATATAATTGTCAATATTACATTATATCCGAGAAATGAATAAGATCATTATGTGAATAGACATTAGAAAGATCTGTTCCAAAAGAGACCAATGTGTCAAAATAGACAAGAATTAACAAACAGAATTGAACACAGCATGAATACACATCTACCTCATGAGGATGATAGATTGGATAGTACCACATCACCAAAATTGTAGATGATCATAGGATCAATTATCCGACTGTAGGACTTCATGATGTAGTAATATTTAAATAAACATATTTTAGAAATAGGAAAAACTGTACCTAAGTCCTTTCTGAAAATAAGCTAAGAACCAGGAAGAGAGAATTCCTGAATTTGAAAACTTTCTGCATTCAAAATTACCTCCATATTCCAGATGCCCGGATGAGAAAGTAGACCCTTCTTGGACAATATGTCTGCCTGAGCATTCTGAGATCTGAAGATATGACGGGTTGAGTAGCCCTCAATGCCCTTCGACAAAATCATGATTCTATTCATCCAGCTATCAAGGAACTTATTTTTAATGTGATGTTTTTTAGTGACATGCTGAATAATGACTTTGGAGTCGCCATATATTTGAAGAGATTGAATATTTAGAAAATGACACATGCAAAGTAGACCAGCAACTCCCATAGCCTCAGCTTTTATATTGGACCCCAATCCACCATTCCAATGAATTTGATATTGCAGGTTATTGTCCATAATGATATAAATGCCGCATCCACAGATATCATCCTCACAAGCCCCATCAAAAAATGCTCTTGGAATTTGCACTTGTTCTGTTGGAAAATACGCTTGCTTTGATTTATGTTCCAGAGAAGTTTTTACCAGAATAAATTCAATGGATGAAACAATATTATCAAAGACAACATTGAAGGGGTCCTTTCTTTCCCGAAATATAAAATGATTCGTCCACTTCCATATATACCATAGGACAAAAATAATAATAGGTCACCATGACGCCTTTGGATAGCTCCACCATATAAAAGCATCTAAAGCAGAGGCATGTGAAATATAGGGAAACCCAAAATGAGTAGCCAAATCACGCAAGAGTTGTTGAGATAAACAACATTGAAAAAACAAGTGGAAATTGTTTTCATCAACTACTTTGCATGCATAACAAAATCTAGGACCATGCCAACTTCTCTTCTGTAAGTTATTTCATGTCAAATTTTTATTATGGAATACCAACCATGAGAATAATATGGTTTTTTTAGGACAACCAGATTTCCAAAAGATAACAGGATAAATCTGTTGAGTTTGATCATATTTCATCTTGATAAGGTTAGAATAGGTATCCTTAACATTGATCACCTCCTTTGCACTTTTTCCATTCGATACGAGGACATCTTCATCATAGATTCGGAAAAATCCATAGCTCTTCAAACCATTCATGACCTACATCCATTCTCACGCCAGATCTTCAGTCAAACCCAAACATGTGGAGTCCTTCCAAATTGGAGAAGGATCCATCCATGAAGCAATCAGTTTATTCCATGTAAAAAGGCATTTTCTATGAAAGAAGTTTATCAGAGGCTTAGATATATCAATGTTATCACCTCCTCCCATAATTGAATCAATGCCAATGAGGATCTTATTCCCAGTTTGAAGATTCCATATCAATTTTTTTAGAAAATAAGATTCTATCTTACGAAAACTCATCCAGATAGTCGATCCATAAGATGCTCCAATCTTAGCCCTTCTGAACCAGAAAATGATGCCTTTGTCTACCATATATTTTTTTTTTATAGTCATGCTCCATGGCCCATCCCCAAATATGCCCCTCCATAGAGACTTGCAATTAATGCCTTGCCAAAAGTCCTTAGATCAAGTAGACCACAACCCCCTGATTTCTTAGGTATAGAAATATCTGATAATTTTGATAAGTGATATTTCCTTTTTCTGATTGACCACCCGAGATGAAATTTGCCGTAAGTCGGTTCATCATATGGATGATGCTCGCTGGTATATATAATAGGTGAGCCCAGTATACTACTAATTGAACCAACACCGATTGGGCGAGTATAACTCTACCAACCATAGTGAGACTTTTGAATTCCCAGTTTGAAATCCTCTTATAATATTTGTCTAATATCCATAGCTAGTCTGATTTAGAATATTTGCATGCTTTAAGTTGAAAACCAAGATATTTCATCCCATCTTTGATGGATCTCGCTCCAATCCTAAATAAAGAGGATATGAAATCAATAAGATCCATGTTAGCTTCATTATGAAAAAAGGATGATTTAGATTCATTAATATGCAAGCCTATGGCTTTTTGAAACCAAACCAGAATGTCATGGAGACATGTTCAAGAAAGTTTCATAGCATGCCAAAAATAAGGATGTCATCCACAAATAAATTGTGGGATATATAATTGTCCGTGCATATCTTCAAAGGACAACATCTACCCTCCAAGACAGGCTTATTAATATGGAGACTTAATGCATCCATAGCCAATATGAATATTAATGTGGATAAAGAACATCTCTAATGGAGACCTCTAGCAGCCGAGAAGTAAGAGGATGGCATAACATTTATAATGACCACATAATTAACATCTTCCACACATGCCATAATCCACCTGATCATATTGGAATTTAGACCAATATTTGCAAGAAGGCACCTTAAGAAGCCCCAATCAAGACAATCATAGGCTTTTCTAAGGTCAATCTTCAGGATGACAACTTCACTTTTATTCCTGTGCATAGAGAGAAGGCCTTCCTCTATATTTGTAACAACATCTAAAATATTTTTGCCTTTAAGAAAACCGTGCTGATCCTTGGATAAATATCTGGAAAGTGTGTCCTTAATTCTCCCAACAATAATTTTTGAGATAATTTTAAAAGAGATATTGCATAAAGATATTGGCCTAAATTCCTGGAAAGAGGTGGCATCCTGATTTTTTGGAATGAGAGCTATCAGAGTGGACGATATGAGATGATGTATATTACCTAATATTCAAGATTCCTCAATCATCCGTAGCAAGTCTGATTTAAAAAGGTCAAAGAAGTGAATGAAGAATTCAATCATCCACCCATCCGGGCTAGGACTTTTGTCTTTCTGAAATGACTTCATGACTCCCAATAGTTCCTCTTCAGACACTTGTTGGAATAGGGATGCATTTTGAACTACATCAAACATTTGAGGGTAAAGATCAATCCCCCAGATAATGTCCGCAATCCTGCCATCTCAAATTTTTTTATATTAATTTTCGAAATATTTAACCGCTTCATTTGAAATGTCTTGCTGTGAGTGGAGAAAACCACCTTCCCCATCATTTATCTTCCAGATAGTATTTTTTTCACGTCTAGAATTTGCAAATCTGTGAAATAATTTTGTATTCTTATCTCCTTCTACAAGCCAGATGGCACGGCTTTTCAGCCTCCATGTTGCTTCTTCAATGTCCAGGATCTTCTACTTTTTCCTCTCTAGATCTTTAATATGGCACCGCATTTGAAATGATAGAGAATGCTCCGTAAATACACCAGATAAACTGTCAAGCTCCTTTTGAATCGCCCGAAGTTCTTTCCGATTTTCCAGCCTTTTTCTATACTGCCATTCCATAACTATTGTTCTGATAGATGATAGTTTTTCAAAGAAGGAGACAAATTGTCTAGAGGAGGAGATACAACCGAGGTTCTCCTTATGAGATAATTAAAATCTGGATCCACAAGCTAGGTATATAAAAAGTATTTATTACATAATTATATTAGTAAATGTTGTTGATATACTTAGGTTGGTATATAAAAAGTGGAAAATGTTGATGATCGATATATGAACTACATTTATTAATGTGACTGTGCTAGTAGATGAGCAACGCGCGTGGGGAAAATTCGCAGACCATAATTTACTATAGTTCATGTTGGTCGATTATGGTTAAAAATTATTGTCAAGGGTTGAACATGGTTGATAATGGTTGATCATGGTAGTCAAGGGTTATTGATGGTTAATGATGGTTGATGACAGTTGACCCTGGTTGAAGAGGGTTGAAGTGGTTGACCAAGGTTGAAGAAATTTGATTAGGGTTGACCATCGTTGACTACAATCAACCATTAATGTGACAATATATTTATGTTACATAATTTAAAATTGTAACACCCTCCTCCCACATCTACCCAAGCAACTGGCCAGTTGGGGTAAACATGCAAAGAGGTCATTAGGATATGATTCAACCTCCTAAGTTATGTTAAGGAAGTGGAATCGACAGAAATACACCATACAGACATTAATCATTAGCTACAAGACCCTCAGGAACCAATCCAATACTTTAGACAGCTTGCCTTGGGGTCCCACTCACCTTTTGGACAACTTAAGCCTCAGTCGCTCTCATGTTATAGGCATGAGGGTGAACATAAACCCATAGTTGCTCTCACAAGTTTGTCTACCAATGACCAGAGACAAAATCTACCAGTGATGTGCCAGTGACTCTGAGATTTGAGCCTCTTTTTCAAGCCTAAATCCCAGGTCACTGCCTAGAATTGAACCATCTCTTCAAGTGAGTAAAATAACATGGAAATGACAGTACTAAAGAAAATAATTGTTCAAGACCTTGACTGGACCCCTACTAGCCATGACAGACATTTCGTCAAACATATCGCGAATATGTAATCTAGAGGACTAAATAATAGTTCTGAGAATAGGGGTATCATACTTAGTCGAGAATCATTAAGAACCATTGATGCTTCAACACATCAACTGTCATTCCATCAATTAGGTCATAGATGCATTGATCATTCGATTACAAGTAAAAACATTATGAGAGCCATACATGGATGCTGTCATAAAACACATACATAACAAACATAATAGTGATAGATATATCAATGAAATCATCACCATATACACCACTTATAATCCATCACGATACTCAGAAATGGGAGGAGAAATAACCTTTCATTAATGATGCAAAATCCAAACTCGAGACAAGAATTCCACATTCCACCCGACCATAGAATGGTTGAGCCAAATCTCTCTTCATCCATTCACCATTGTGTCATATTCCAAACATGAATTTGGGAGCTCATATAACACATTAATCAAAACTCATCCAGGGCTTCCATAGGCCATCCACCTCAATCCATCAAACAGTGATTCCACCTCACAGTCGGACATCACAAAACCAACATGAGATTAGTCTCCATCCAAGCCTTCGAGAGCTTCTAGAGTGTTTGTCCAAACAAGGCTTCTAGGATTAGTAACTCAACACATAATTTATTCAAGGCTTTTAGAGTGTTTGTCCAACTAGGGCTTCCAAGGCTAGTAAATCAACCCACCTATGGCTTCGAGAGAATTTATCCAACCGAGGCTTCCAGGAGTAGTAACTCAACCCAAGCTATTATAGGGCTTCCATAGCATTTGTCCAACTAGGGCTTACATGACTAGTAACGCAACCGAAGCTAAGCAAACATGAGAACCAACCAAAAACAAACCATGAATGTAAACCCACAATAACCATGGCTATCTAGGAAATGGCAAGGCTATGCAATCCACTATCAATTCCGGCCATACTCCATGCCAATGACAAATCACAACCAAAAATCCACATGCATATGCCATGCATGCCAAAACTAGTGAAGGAAATCATACATGAAACTCAATATCTACAAGAAAATATGGTGTAGTTGTTGATCTCGGTGCATTCTTGAGCTTTCCTGCTCTTTTGTTTCCTTCTTGCTCCAAAAATCCAAGTATGCCACACCCTCCAAGAGTACTCCATGAAAACTCCAAGTCTCCAAGAGTATGAGAGAGAGAGAGAGAGAGAGAGAGAGAGAATAATGAGAGTGCTCCAAAACTAAACTGACAAAAGGTAAATTCATCCTCATAAGCCTTTTTATGAATGAGGCCTCTATTTTCTTCATTTTCCTTCATTTTCCTCCTCACATGAAATCTGTGACCTTTCACCTCAATTTTCTCCTAATTTCCATTATTTTCATAAATAGATGTGCCAAAAATGCTATTGTTTCTTTCCAAAGCCTTAGCCATTGCCTTTTCCAATTTCCTTAGCCATAAAAAGTCACAAGTGATCCCCATCAATAGGATTCTACCCAACATTCAGCTTGGAATAACTATCCCATCATCCATGGTTATTATTCTTCCTTTATTTACTTTTATTACATGTAATTTTCACCAGGGTTGTTACAAAGCCCTCCCCCTTGGGGGAGCATCGTCTTCAGTGTTCAACAACACCTATGACCACAAAATTGCTGTAAGAAAAATATACACTGTCAATGGAGCTTTATAACTTAGCTCAATGCAGTATTTACAATGATCACGCTATTGAAAATAAAACCAACATAACAACATAATAACATGACATCATAACAACATACCGCATAGTGGAGCTTTATAACATAGCTTGTGGTGGTATTTACATCCATATACATATGTACATAAACCATCATCATCAAAACATATACCAAAACATATACCAAAGCATATACCAAATAACGAAGCCAAAACTATTTTTCCTCAACCAGCAAACAAGGATACATAGCCCACATCTGATCCGCCATCTCCCATGTAGCTTCATCGGGCCTAAAGGGCTTCCAATACACCTTAAATTTCTCGATTTTTTGATTCCAGAGCATGAGCACCCTTTTTTACAATATACGCGAAGGCTCTAGCTGGAATTCTCCATCTGGTTCCACCTGCAATACAGGCCAGTCAATCACATGATCAACATCCTTAACATACTTCTTAAGCAAAGATACATGGAAAACATCATGGAATTTCAATTTTAGAGGAAGTACAAGTCGATAGGCTTCAAGCCTAATCCTCTTAATGATACTGAAGGGCCCAAAAAACTGTGGTGCCAATTGGACACATGATCTAGTCCGTAAAGTGATATTTTTTGGTTTGATGCGCAAATACACTTGTTCCCCAACCTGGAACTCTTGAAAAACCAGTTTCGATCTGCATAACTTTTCTACCTATCCTATGTTGCATTTATATTTTTCTTTATAACCTACATTTCCTCTTCCATTTCTACCAACATATCCAACCCAATCAATACCACGTTAACCAGATCACTCCAACTGATAGGAGTGTTGCAACTCCACCCATATAATGCCTCAAAAGGACTTATCCTTAGTGATTCCTGATAACTGTTTTTGTACACGAAATTCACCAAGGGGAGATACTATTCCCACTTTCATTGTTTATGCATCACATACATCCTCAACATGTCCTCCAATATCCTCTTGACCCTTTTTGTCTGTCCATCTGTTTGCAGATGGTAAGTTGTACTAAAGGCCAACTCGATGCCCAAACCTGTAAACAACTCCTTCCAAAACTTGGAAGTAACTTGGCATCCTGGTCTGACACAATATTCTTGGGACACCATTCAATTTGACCACATCTCAGATAAATACCTGTGTTACATCACTAGCTAAGAATGTAGAATTCACCGAAATTAAATGTGCAACCTTTGTCAACATGTCCACAATAACCATAATGGAATCATGATGTATCATTGTCTTTGGAAAATTTGTAATGAAATCCAGGGAAATAACCTCCCATTTCCACTCTATAATAATGACAAGCTGTAGAATTCCACATGCATGCTTACATTTTTGCTTGCACTGTCTGACAATCAAAGTATCTAGCCACAAACTCTGCTACATCCATCATCATGTTTGGCTAATAATAAAATATCTTCACTATTGTCAGTGTCTTTTGACACCCTAGGTGACCCGAATACAATTTTGCATGAAACTCCCTTAAGATCATCTTCTTGAGCTCACTATTATCTGGTACATATATCTTGTCTTAGAACCTAACCAACCCATCTACTGTAAGACAATAATCCATACCCTGTGAACCTACACCTGTACCACTACCTATACCATCACATGTACCTATACCTGTACCATTTCCTGTACCTATACCATTACATGTACCATCACTCGTAGCTATACTTGTACCATCACCTGTACCATCATTTGTACCTTTACTTGTGCTCTACTATAACTTGTGCACAATATCCATATATCTGACATCTTACTAACTTCCCTGCAAGATCTTATCCTATAAGTCTATCCCATAGGATCTCATAGTTGCCAAGTGATTTACATGTACCCATCTGCTCAGAGAATCTGCCTCCCTATTCTCCTTACCTTTGATATATATGATCTTAAAATCAAACTCATTGATTGTGGCCAACCATATATCTTGCCTGTCATTCAGATTCGACTGGTCAAACAAATATCTCAACCCAATGTGATCACTCATAAGTACAAACCTCCTGCCAAGAAGGTAGTGTCACCACATCATCAATGCATGTATGATCACTTCCAACTCAAGATCATGTGTCAGGTAGTTATGTTCATGCTCATTTAGATTCCAGGACTCATAACATACTACCTGTCCATCCAACATAAGGACTCCACAAAGCCCTCTCTTACAAGCATTTGTGCATACCTCAAATACTTTGTCTGGATCTACAATCTGTAGCACTGGTGCATGTGTCAACATGATCCAGATTCAAACAAGAATGAAAAAAATTACATATATAACCATAAATACAAATATGCGGCAAAAATAAAACTTAATTTCATTAATATCAAATAACTAAAATATGCTTACATACATAATGGAAATGAACTAGCTCGGGCGATGATAGCTGATCTTCGAGAAGAGATGTGGTGGCTACATGTCTTTGAACTATGTTACAATGAGGCACAAAGGCCTATTTAGTATCGAGAAATAATGGAAAACCCTAAACATCCAAAAACTTAACTGTAGAATATGAAGTGGCATGCTATGGGCCCTGTTTGGGTAATTTGGTACATCAAGTTCCCAGGGTTGTAACTTTAGCGTACTATCTCTGTTTGATGTGCACAATACCTCATTAGAAATATCTATCCAAGGAATACAATTTTCGAAAGGGCAACATCAATTAGCAACCCATTTTGGCCCCATCTTTCCCAAAAAATGTCGTTTAAGGTATGAAAATAACGTCAGAAGTTCAAGACCTGAAAAAATGCCACAAATAGTAAACAATGATACAATTAAGGAAACTGAAAAATTGAAAGAGACAGTGGCAAGGGTCCAAGTGGAATAGGTGGGTTGCCACCAACATCCACCTTGATCACAACAATTGCTTAAGTTTCTCAAAGCTAGCCTCACACTCCTCTGTCCATTCGAAATTTTTACCTTTCCTTTGTAATGATGTGATAGGATAAGCAATCTGTGAGAAGTTCCTGATGAACCTCCTATAGTAACCTACCAAACCCATGAAGGATCTCACCTCATCCACACTCTTAAGAGCTACCCACTCCATGATGGCCCTTACCTTCTATGGATCTACCATAATTCCCTTCTTGGAGACAACATGCCCCAAGTAATGTATCTCAGCTTGAAAGAAACTACACTTTCTGAGCTTAGCATACAATTGATGCTCTCTCAACAACCTCAACACTACTACTAAGTGTTTGACATGATCTTCCTCATTTTTAAATATACAAGTATATCATTAATGAGCACAATAACAAACTTATCCAAATATGGATGCAACACACTATCATCAAACACATAAATGTAGCTGGAGCATTAGTTAAGACAAATGAAACAACTACGAACTCATAATGCCCATACCCGGTTTTGAATAAAATCTTGTAAATGTCCTCTTCTTTGATGTGTACTTGATGGTATTCGGATCTCAAGTCAATATTGAAGAACATTGTTGTTCCCTTCAGCTGATCAAACAAGTCATCAATCCTTGACAAAGGGTACCTATTCTTGATAGTCATTTTGTTCAACTTTTGTTAGTCAATGTATAATCTGAGAGTACCATCTTTCTTCTTCACAAGCAATATTGGTGTGCCCCATGGTGATACACTTGGCCTAATTTATCCCTTGTCCAACATTTCCTTTAACTGTAGCATTAACTCAACTAACTCAAGTGTTTTCATCCTGTAAGGTGCTTTTGATGTTGGAGCTACCCCTGGCACTAACTCAATAGCAAATTCTACCTCCCTATGACATGGCAACTCTGAAATTTCCTCAGGAAATCCATCCTTGAACTACTGTAAAACTGGGTACCTTCTCAACACATCGATATCCTCGACTTCCTTCCCTTATCACTAGAAATGTGAACTGCAAATAACTTACATCCTTTCGTTTAGCTACACTTTGCTTTCATAGTTGTCACCATCCTAACTGATGTAGCTTTCTTCTTACCCTATAAGACTCTTGGTTCTCCATTTTCATCAACACACTCAATAGATTTATCCTAATAGTCTACCTTGGTTATATGAATATACAACCAATCCATGCCCAACAACATACTGTATGAACCCAACAGTAATACATTCAAATGTGTTGCGGTAGGCATACCATCCAAATGAAATGCACAAGTTGTTACCCAATGATGAGCTTGTTTCTTTGTACCTATAGCTAACAACACTAACGAAGATTCTGCATGCAATTCCTTACTCAAGCCACACTTATCCACCAAGTCTAGACTAACATAATTATAATTAGATCCAGAGTTAATCAAAATTGAAATAACTTCATCAAAAAGTTTACCGTCCATCTCAATGATGGATTCTCGATGCTCTTTCTATTTTTTATCCAATGCCACATAGATACGTGGAATACTCTAACAAACATCCACAATAGTCTGTGCCTTCTTCACACTATATATTTGAGTTCTACCACCCTAATTTTGTAGACAATATCTCCTATGATGGTCTTTTCCACAAGTCCAACATTCTATAGGTTGGAATCCTATCTCCTTGTTATATTCTCCTAATTGAAATTCTCGTCCACTATCTGACGTATTGAACCCCTTGTGGTCTTATCTACTTCTTGTCCATTTTCCCTTTGTTCCTGTCATTGACTTCCTAGACTGGCTTCGTCTCAGACCTGCGCTTCGATTGTTCATAGCAATGGTTCACCTTCCAGATGGCCTCCTCCAATGGTCTAGGCTCATCGAACTCAATCCTATATTTGAATTCATCTGGTAATCCACTAACAAATCTCTGAATGTTAGCCTTCTCCTCCATGAGGTAAGGCACATACCACAGAAACTCCAAGAACCTGCTAGTGTATTCATCATCTATCATGGATCCCATCTTTAGCTCATATAATTCCTTTGCTTTGTCATCAAAGTATCTCTTTGATAGGAACATATTCTTGAATAGCTGCTTGAATTCACTCCATGTCAAATCTTCTTGATGTATACTTCTAACATTCTTTATGTCTTCCCACCAAATGTTTTCTTTTCCTCTGAGACTGAAAATAGGCACTGTATATTTCATTTTCTCTGAATAATCATGCAACCTGAAGAAATTTTTTATGCCTAGAAATCATGCATTTGCATCCTATGATTTCTTTACCTCTCCATCAGAGGTAGGTGGCTTCACTTTCCTAAACTCATCTGGAAAATACCCCTTATTTCTCCTCCTATAAGGATGATACCGATGATGATCATAGTGCTTATCTGAATCAGAACTGGAATCGTACCTGTATCTATCCCCTCTCTTATCCGAAGTGTCAAAAAATATTCCACATCTGATTGTGTCATCTATGTTTGATCTATGACCACCATGTGATTTACTACCATATGCCCCATTAGCCCTATCCTTATGCTCATGGCTGACCTGAAGTGGTCCATGTCGCTACAAATCTGAAAATCTTTGAAGTATGACTGCATTTACCTCTACTAACATTTCCTATGTGTGTATGATTATGTCATTATCTACCTTACAACTCCTTATTTATTCCTTTAAGATTCTCAGTGTAACTATTGAATCAAAAGAGTTTTGAACACCATTATGCTCTTCAGATTCATAGGGATAGTATTTGTAGTCAACCATCTTGCTAGCCATTTGATATTTCTTCTTGCAAGGTGTTTCATGTTAACTAAACCAAATCACAATAAACCAACATACCTTAGCATAGCTCGGGGAGGATACCTTGTCTGCAAGATCAACAAATTAACATGATACATGTATAACATAATCATGACAACATATAGAAACTTAATACATAAGCATATGACCATGCCACCGTCATTCCAGCTAGGGTCCAATCATCAAAGCATGACCTTAAGAACAACACACACCACGACCTCATGCATGACAACAACCACTACATCATTGTATTCTTTACCACATGTAAACATGAACATGCATAAGAAATACATAACCAACTACAAATATGCATAAGCACACATGATCAAGCATGAGTGAACAATACTTGAAATAAAACTTTCAAGAATGATACATGAAACCAAGCCTACAAGAATATAACCAAACATACAAGAATGTAACCAAGCATACTACAATGATACATGTAAGCAACATAAATCGACATGTAACTAGTTATACACTCGCAGCGATGCATTCCACAATAACAACCTCAAATTTCACATGATGTCATCACTATAACCATGAACAACATCATGCAAATGCAACAAGAACACGGAATGCAAGGGTGAGAGACACACATGAAACTGACATGCATGCATGACCAACACATAGCCCATCTAGTCTTAGGGGTGAACCATGCATAGATACCACTCTGTAATACCCTCCTCCCACATCTACCCAAGTAACCGACCAGCCAGGGTAAACATGTGATGAGAGGCCACTATGATATGATTCAACCTCCTAAGTCACATTAAGGAAGTGGAACCAACAAAAACACATCATACATACATTAATCATTATCTATAAGACCCTCATGAACCAATCTAATACTTTAGACAACTTGCCTTGGGGTACCACTTAACTTTTGGACAACTTAAGCCTCATACACTCTCATGCTATAGGAATGAGAGTGACTAAAAACCCAAAGTTCTCTCATGAGCTTCCTACCAATGGCTAGAGACCAAATATGTCAGTGTTGTGCCAACAACTCTGAGATTTGAGCCAATTTTTTAGGCCCAGAGCCTAAGTCATTACCCACAATTGAACCATCTCTTCAAATCAGTAAAATAACATGGAAATGACAGTGCTAAAGAAAATACTTATTCAATACCTTGACTCAACCCCCACTATCTATGATAGGCATTTCATAAAACATATCATGAATATGTAATCTACATGTATAAATAACAGTTATGAGCATAGGGGTCGCATACTTAGCTAAGAATCATTAAGAACCATTGATTCCTCAACACATTGAATTATGTTCCATCCATGAGGTTGTAGATAGATTGATAATTCAATTACATGTAAAAACATGATGAGAGCCATACATGGCTACTGCCATAAAACATATACATAAATAGCATGGATAGAAATATCAATGAAATGACGAGCATATACACCACATATAATCCATCATGATACTCATAGAAATACCAATAGAAATAACCTTTCATTAAGGATGCAAAATCCAAACCCAAGATGGGACTTCCACATTCCACCCGATTGTAGAATGGTTGAATCAAATATCTATTCAGCCATTCACCCTCATGCCAAATTCCAAGCATGAACGTTGGAGCTCATATAACACATCAATCAAAACTCATCTATGGCTTCCAAAGGCCATCCACCTCAACCCATAAAACAATGATTCCACCTCATGGTCAAACATCACAAAACCATCATCAAATTGGTCTCCATCCAAGCCTTCTAGGCCTTCTAGAGCTTTTTTCCAACCAAGGTTTCCATGACTAGTAACTCAACCCATAACATATTCAAGGCTTCCTAAGCGTTTGCCTAACTAGGGCTTCCAAGACTAGTAACTCAACCCACCTAGTGCTTCCAGATTGTTTTTCCAACCAAGGCTTTCAAGACTAGTAACTCATCCCAAGTTGTTATAGGGATTCCAAAGCATTTGTCCAACCAGGGCTTCCAAGATTAGTAACTCAACACCAAGCTAAGGAAACATGGGAACCAACCAAAAACAAACCAATAAAGTAAACCCACAATCACTATTGCTATCCAAGAAATGGAAAGGCTAGGCAATCCATTGTCAATCCCAGCCATCCTCCATGCCAATGATAGATCACAACCAAAAATCCACATGCATATGTCATGCATGCCAAAAATAGTGAAGAAATCATACATGCAACTCAATACCTATAAGAAAATCCGATGTAGTTGTTGATCATGATGCCTTCTTGCACTTTCTAGCTCTTTCGTTGCCTTCTTCCTCCAAAAATCCAAGTATGCAACACCCTCTAAGAGTGCTCCAAGAAAACTCTAAGTCTCCAAGAGTATGAGAGAAAGAGAGAATAATGAGAGAGCTCCAAAAATGAACTGACAAAAGGTTATCAACTAATACTGAGAAACTTTTTTATGAATGAGGCCTCTATTTTCTTTATTTCCCATTATTTTCCTTCATTTTCCTCTTCGCATGCAACATATGAGCCTTCACCTCCCTTTTCTCCTAATTTCCATTATTTTCATAAATAAATGTGCCAAAAATGTCATTTTGCCTTTCCAAATCCTTAGCCATTTCCTTTGCCAATTTCCTTATCCATAAACAATCACAAGTAATCCCCATCCCTAGGATTAAGCCCAACGTTTATCTTTGAATAAGTGTCCCATCATCCATGGTTATTATTTTTTTTATTTACTTTTATTACATGGAATTTTCACCAGGGATGTTACATTAATGTTGATCATCGCTACATTGTTACATTCACATAACATTAATATTGACTATCAGTGACCATGGTTATTGTTACATTAAATTTAATGTTAATAATACATTAATGTTAGAAAAATTGTCACATTAATGGTTGAAGAGGGTTGTTGATGTTGACCATGGTCCATAAGGTTGACCATGATTAATTGAGATAAACCTTGGTCAATTGGGGTTAACCTTGATTAGGTATGGTTGGTTACGGTTGCCTTGGTTTAGCATGGTTGACCTTAATTGACCATAATCAACCATTTGTTGACCATTATTACAATTATTGAGTAGGGATGTAGATGATAGATTATTGTGGAGTAAACATGACCGTGGATGACGATGTTAACCGTGCTTCACTTGGTGAACATGTTTGACCATGGGTGACCATGGTTGAGCTTGTTTGACAAATGTTAAGTATGGCTAACTATGGATAACCATGGAGGACATTATTAACCATGACTATCACTATAAATTACTTAGTTGACCATGTACACCACCTAGTCACATTTGACCATGGTAAATTATGATAGCCATATTGACCATTGCCAAGCACAATTTAACCATGTTCATCATGGTTGACCATTTTGCCTATGGTTGTTTATGATTGATAAATTATGAACATGTTGGCCATGTTCAACCACATTAGTAAATATGGTTGACTAGTTATAGTTTGTATGGCCATGGTGACCATGGTTGACTACAATTGAGTTGGTTTAAGCATATTTTATCATGGTTGACCTAGTAAACTTACTAAAATATATCAACATAGTAACCCAAGGTCAACCTTAAACCTAAGTCAACCTACTAAACATAATAAACCTAGGTCAACCTAGTAAAACAAGGTTTACATGGTAAATGTATGTCAACCTAATAAACTAGTAAGGTTAATAAACCAAGTAAACCTAGTCAACCTACTAAACCTATATATACCTAGTAAGCCTAAGTCTACCTAATAAAATAATGTCAACATAGTATATCTAGTAACCTTAATTGACCTACTAAACCTTGTAAATATAGTTAGCCTGGGTCGACCTAGCAAACCTATGTCAACCTAGTAAACCTAGGTAAACTAAGTAAAACCATTAAATGTATGTCAATGTAGGTCAATCAATGTTAATCTAGTAAACCTAGGTCAACTTGCTAAACATACTAAACTAAATTTAACTTAGTAAATCTATAAAAAGATAGTTAAACTAGTAAACTTAAGTAAACATAGTAAAGCTAGTAAAGCTAGTAAATGTAGGTCAAGGTAATAAATCTAGATAAACCTAGTAAACTATGGTTGAGCTAGTAAACCTAGCCCAACATAATAAACCTAGTAAATTTAGGTCAACTTGGTAAACATAGGTAAACATAGTAAACTTAGTTTAACTTGGTAAACCTAGTAAACATAGGTCAAACTAGTAAAGCTAGTAAACCATGGTTAAGTCAATAAACCTAGGTCAACCTAATTGATATGGTTGAGTATGCTTTATTAATGTGGTTTTCTCATTATAACCTAATTTGTTGTTCATTACGTTACGATGTAAATTCTTGATTTCCAAATTATGACATTGTTTCTTCTTCATCACATTATGTCATCATTGTTTTTCCCCATTACAACATTGTTTTGTTGTTCATGTCATTACAAATTTAATTAATGTCTGTAATAGTATGACAATTATTGTTCATCACATTGCAATGTTGATTATTATTTGTCACATTGGGAACAATATTAAACTTAATTCCCATGATGACTATGGTTCGCCATGACCCCCATGTTGACTATCGTTGAGCATGTTAACTGAGCCAGGGGATCAAAATATGATAAAAAATCAAAGTGCTTGAAATCTACGAAACCAGTTCCAAATCGTAGCTCTCGTCTTTTTGATTCCAACAATGCTTGAATTTCCTGAATCCAACACCATATGTGAAAGTTATGTTGTTTTGAAGTTTTTGGAAAAGAACTAAAAAGTCAACTTACAGGGTTGAATGGGCTTTCGACTAGGCAAGTCGTACAGTGATGTGGCGGTGATGTCAGTAGGTGACTGCATAAGTATAGTAGAAAAATGGGCCAATTACATGTTGACACGTGGCATGGCCGCATAGGGAAATTTGGTGGGTTGTGATTGGTTGGCAAGATTTGTGGTTGACCAATCAAGGGGCACCACATGGCCCAATGGGAGGGCACCACATGGCCCTTGACATTCATGCAAGATTTGAATTATTCAACCAACAGGGCTCCACCGGAATCGAACCAACAACCTCACGTTCAAGAAATGAACACCATACCATCGGATCACACATGTTTCTTGTTATCTATACATGGAAAATTTATATTTAAAATGGAGTTGTTTTTAATGCTGGTAGAGGGGGTGAGGCACATGGCCTCAACCTCAGTTATATCACATACAACATGCCCATGATATAAGGTGGAAGGGATGGGTGGTTAGGTTGTCCCCCGGTTCCATTCAACCCACACAACTGATGACAGGGCTAGTGGCAGAGAGGCCATGACATGGTTCCTAGCTCGCAACCATATCGCCTTCCACACGACTAGGTATGGCGGAGCCGGTGGGCGAGTGGACTCTAGCCTGCACCCCTGGCCATATACACTGCCACATGATCGTGAAAAAAGGTTGAGTTTGGGAACGGGTGCCCAACTAATGGTCCTACATTTTGCACCAGTTGTGGTGGAATTCCCATCGAAAATATGCAAAATTATCACTTGACGATTCTGCCAGAAAGGAGTTTCACTTCCTGGTTAGCGAGTTTTGTCAATTTTGTAGGAGTGATAGTAGGGAAAGGAGTGAGGAGGCTTATCATTGCCATTTTTAAACCTTTTTGAGCCCATGAAGAGCCTACACAAGGGTTTTGGGGTGTTATGGACATAATGGAAGTGTTATTTTTGTGATTTGAGCATTATTTGTTGTAATTTACATTTTTAGCATATAATATAAAGAGCTTACATAGAAGTTGGACTTGGAGACATAGCCTAGGAGGGGTGAACTCTGTCATCAAATTAATATTTGTGTGATGTTGCATGTTTTTTATTTTTCTTTGATTATATTTGAATTTTTTAAACTAAAATCAATAACTTTATGGGCTTTTACAATTTTGATCCATTGCCCACAAGACATAAACTAGCTAGCAAACTATTTTGAGAAACCTTCAACTTGCAATTTCAGACTAGTTTAGTATCAAATCATGGTCGTTTTGAAGGTTTTATTGTGTTTCTATGTGTTTTCTTGAATGATTACAAGGCCTAAGTTTAACCACATCCTCCCACATTTATGTAATTTCATTGGTCTGCCAGGGTGAATATGTGACAAAGAGCTACTATGATATGACCCGACCTCCTAGATACAATTAAGAAAGTGGGGCTGACAACTAAAAACTTAGCCTTCCTCAAGAGAAACATGACCCCCATGAGAAAAAAAACCACCCCGAGTGCCCACACCATGAGTTAGATTTCTTTTACACAGACCTAGGTTGCCAGTCACATACATAACACTGCATCCAAGCAGTTGTAGGCCTCAAATTGCAGGCATAACATTGCATCCATGTAATTTTAATCCCAATTTCTCAGTTCTAAGCCTACAAGCACATAATTTGTGCCACATTTTTAGGGCTACTCCCCATATCGTTGTCCAAAACTTGATGATACTTTCGAAAATAATAAATGACACAAACACAAAGCCTCTAACAAAAAACTTTATCAACAACTTAACCTAAACAACCCTAACCATGATAGACATTTCACCAAACATATGGCAAACATGTAATCTATAGGTCATGAATGCATATGTGATCATAGGAGTCTGAAACTTATATGAGAATCACCAAAAAGGTCTAATTCCCTCTCATAATTGATGCAATGACATTTTTTATTCCATGTATTCATCAACCAATAAATAGCTTATCAAAACGTGTAAAGAACCATAGATACAATGCATCATATAACCAACATATAATTGACTTATAACTAGAATACAACCATGGCAAAGAAACCATAAGATAACCAACATAGTCAATACAAATGTTCATATATAACAATAGGGAAATACCTCATATTAACACATGAAAATACCAACCAAGTCAGGGACTCCCATGTACCACCTGACCAAAGAATGGGATGAATGAAATATTTCTTTTAGCCAATCAGCCCCACTCCATATTCAAAGCATGAATGTGGGATATCATGGAATACAAAAAAAAAAACAAACGAGGGCTTCAAAAGGCCAAACCACCTCAACCCTCAACCAATGATTCCACCTCAAAGTTGAACATCACCAACCAACACTAAATCGATCTCTACCTAAAATATCAAGGGATCTAGATGTTTGTTCCAACTTGGTTCCAGGACTAGTAACTCAACCCAAAGTTTTCATAGAGATCCAAAATGTTTTTCCAACTAAGATTCCAGGACTAGTAACTCAACCCAAGTTTTTCTAGGGCTTATAGAGCATTTGTCCAACCAAGGCTCTAGGAATTATTAACTCAACCCACAGCCATAAGGAACATGAGCACCAATCAGAAAATAAATAAGTGAAAAATCCACAACACCATATCTATCCAGGAAATGGCAAGGCTAGGCAAAACCACTTTCAATCCAAGTAATCCTCCATGCCAATGACAACTCATAACTAAGAAACCACATGCATGTACCATGCATGCCAAAACTGTCAAGGAAACCATACATGAAACTTGATACCTACAAAGCAATCTAGTTGTATTCATTGATCCACCTATTCCCTTGAGCTAACCCAGTTTTCCTTTCCTTCTTTTCCTAATCCAATGAAAGCTATATTTTTCCAACCATGCTGCAACAATGCTCCAAGATTTATCTAAGTGTGCAAGAGTATGCGAGGGAGAGAATAGAAGGAGAGTACCAAAGAATGAACTGAAAAATTATAACACTAAAAAAAGCCATGAATTGATCCTCAGAAGCCTTTTTATCATTGAGGCCTCTATTTTCTTCATTTTTCCTTGAATTTCATTCACATGCAATCTCTAACCTTTCACCTTCCTTTTATCCCAATTTCCCTTATTTTCATAAATAAATGTCAATTAATGCCTATTTTCTTTTTCAATGCCTTTGTCATTGCCTTTTTCAATTTCCTTAGCCATAATAAACCAAATGAACACCCACAAGATGTTTTTCCCATCATTCAACTTGGAATATGTGTCCCATGACCTTAGTATTATGTTTATTTTTACATGGAAATAAACCATGGGCTATTATAGAACCCTCCCCCTTAGGGGAACATCATCCTTAGTGTTCTATGACACTCATGACCAAAAACACCATTGAAAGAAAACATAGTGCCCATGGACCTTTATAATACAACTCATTGCAGTATTTACAATGGTATTCTGCTGAAAACATGAGAATCATATTTTTTACCACAACTTTATAACACAACTCATTATGATATTTATATTAACAACCACATATATATTCATACACATTTTCTTCAACCAACAAATAACCATACTGTCTATAGTTCAGTTCAATACAATACTTACAATAATATACATATATACACATATGCACATTCACCATAACCAACAAAGTAAATGATATGGTGCTTGTATCAACAATAAGGGAATCTAGAGGCTTACACCTCCACCATCTAAATAATACCAGGATCACCTCCTTCCTAGGAAGTCCAAAATCCACTGCCAAAGTCAAACATGCATCCAATGTCAAGAGCTACAATACTGCACCACTTGTTCTCTAAGTGAACAGTTACTAACTCATTGTTCTAGGGCACACTCCTAATATGCTTATGATTCCATTTGGCAATGCTAATCACCAAAACATATTCATTCCCCGGCCTTCCATTCTCTACTACATAGTCCCTTGGGCAATCTAGTCACCCCCTTCTATGTAGTCACACACCTTCCAAGTTTCGATGGCATCCCCTTCTCTGCTACACAATCCCTTGGGTGATCCATCCCTTGGAAAAAGTTTCCTCACATTGGAAGGTCCAAAAACCAAGGCACATCCTTGCCTCAAAACCATCATATCAGTCATAGCATGCTCAATGAAATAAATGGGCACTATCAATGGTTACCAGTGTCCCACAATGGCCCTGCTCTTGAAGTACTTTACGAGCATGCTAATTCCTACTCTAATTCCTTTCACTATTGCTACTAACATTCGTGTAGTCAGTTCCAATCACCCAAAATAGGAGTTTCATGCTTTCCTATACCAAGCACATAATTTCCATCATATTCAAAATAAATTGAAATAAATTTGAATCATACCTCAATGGTAGCTCATCAATAAGGTATACCTGAAATTCTATTTAATTCATGTCAAAACAAGTCAAACTAGGTCGTCACTAAATCATCATATATAAACATATCACATCTAGTTAGATCAAATGAAATGCACATAAAGAAGAATCATAAATCACATGTAAGCATCATAAATTACAATCATAGATCATATGCATAATAAAATTGAAATAAAATACTAATACTTATCCTTCAATCGATCCTTTTCTTCTACCTTTGTCCTTTTTCCTTTTCGTACATGCACAGGATCAATTTCCATATCCGGAAAGCCCCCAATACCTCTCGTCTCTTCAATCATGTACACATATGCATAGTGTATACCACATGCATACTACCACACACAGTATATAACACCACACAATACATACAACTACACCCAACTTATAACCAAACAAATACACCTACACCCTTTGTAAGCACAACACATACACCCACACTTAGTGTACAACATAATACATATATGTACACAAAGTACAACATAGTGAATACACATGTCACAATGCAACGAATACACAACAATTGTTACATAATACCACATGTGCATGACACAACGTGTATGATGTGCACAAAATTCAATATGTACACAACACAACATGTAAAACATGCCTACAATACAACATGTATAACATGTACACACTACCACCTGTACACAACACCACCTCCACAATGCGTACACAACACTACATGTACAACATGCCCACAATACAACATGTATAACATGTACACACTACCATCTGTACACAACGCCACCTCCACAATGCGTACACAACACTACATGTACATGACACCATCTTCACAATGTGTACACAACACCACCTACACAACATATACATAGAACCACATGTATACATCACCACATGCACAATGTGTATACAACATAAAATGTACACAAAACCACCTACACAACATGTACACAACACCACTTGCACAACATCACATCACCACATGCACGCAACACTGCATGTACCATAAGTACATAGCATCACCTGCACAAAGCACCACATGTACAATATGCACACAACACCACATATAGAACATCCATACAACACCATATGTACAAACCAATGCACATACAACATGCACACAACACTATTGTAGACAGTACCGCACATAGAATATGTACTCAACACTATAGGTACATAGTATTGCACATAAAACATGCACACAACACTATATGTACAAAGTACCACATACACAACAAGCACACAACACCATATATACACAACACCGCATATGCAATATACACATAACACCATATATAAATAGAATTGTATATCCAACATGACCACGACACCATATGTACACAACATCACATATCCAACACGTACACAACACTATAGGTACAACATGTACAACATATACACAACAATAGTTATGCACATCTAGAGACCACATTGTCTCTTCTAGGAAACCTTTCCTCAAGTGTACTTCCACTATCTATGCTTGTCCCAACATGCTGCAAATCACATTGCTTTCATTCTTCTCATGTATCCCTCAGCATTACCTACCATAAAATAAACATAGGCATAGTACAAGATCATAATATCAAATCATATCCACATGATATTAACCTCATATATATTTTAGGGCTACTCTTCCCACTTGATTCCTCATAAGATGAGAAACTTCTTCACATCATTCACCTACATAAAAAATTGTTCCTCTACAAGAATGATCCCTGATGACCTTGTTAGATATAAATGTACACACACACACACAAACATACACACAAAAACACAAAAACACACACACACGCGTGCCCACACACACACACACACGTATTAACATGAGCATAAAATAATCGTGATCCTTGATGACCTTGCCAGACAACAACATACATGCATACATGTATACATATATAGACACAAACACAATCATAATCACAAAACAATTACCATATATTGTAAGTTAAAGATTAAAAGAACTCCCTTTAGCTATGCAGAAAATGCACAACATTGAGAACAACAGTTCCCAACTTAGTTGAGGCATCTACTACCTTAAGCGCATTTAGTTTACCCTTCTTGTTACCTTTCTCATGATTTTCCTACCACTATCCATTCATCCCTATGGACCCAACCAATCCAACTGGTTGTCTTATTATTACCTTTAGCTATCCTTTACCCATGCATCAGGCTTCATCCGAGTCTTACATTATTGGTTGGGTTTCATTTATCCCTTCCCAAGCTCCATTAAATTTCTCTTTCCCCAACTAATTATTCCCAATACCCTATGTTGTCACTCACTACCAAATGTGTTTTCAGTTGTCCAAAGTGAAAAAGAGCATTGAAGTTTGAAGCCATGTTCCAATCCATAGAAGCTCTTAGAGCTAAATCAATCCCCCTCCATTAGATAGTTCTCGGAATAATATTTCCAATAGTATATGGAACTCCTCAAATGGACTCGAGAATCAGAACATATGACCTATTAAAGATGGGGGTTTTGTCACCTTTGAAAGGAAGAAAGAATTGCAAATCGGTGATCATAGGTCCTGGCAGCGACGAGGCAATCGAAGGTTTGGGGTAGAACCAGTGATCAATGATCACTGATGTTGCAAATTGGCAATCGGAGGGTCTAGGAATATCAATGATCAGGGAGTCCAATGGACTACTCTTAAGAAGTTGCAGGAGGAATACGCCGATGGTGCTAAAAGGAAGAGAGGACCAAAAACAATTTAAGAAAGGTTTGCAGCGAAAAACCAAGGGCAGGTGGAACCTTTCTCTCTCCTCTAGGGGCCACGTGGTAGAGCACTATTGGAGACAATAAAGGCACAATGGCACTGACATCACCATGATGTGGTAGTACGAAGGACACGTGGCATGCTAATCTGTCATTTTCAGGGTCCTATGGGGGCTTATCCGGGTGACATGTGTCACCACTCAGGAAGTGACACATGGTAGTGATGATGTTGCCAATTGGTAATTGGCAATCGACGAAAGGCGACATCCTTCCATAGTGAAAGCTTTGATTTTGATCATGCGATAAAGGGTATCCAATAAGGGGGATGGACCATGGTCACATAAAGAATTGAAAAACCAAGGGCCAAATGCAGAAGGTGGTCGGCGATTGGTGGGTCCAGGCATATCAGTGATCGGCAGGTCCAACGGACCACTCCTAAGAAGTTGCAAGAGGAATACACTGATGGTGTTCAAACGCCGCGAGGGTTATAAACAATTTGAAAAAGGTTTGTGGTAAAAAAACAAGGGCAGGCTGACCCTTTCTCTCTCCTCCAGGGTCCCACATGGAAGAGCACTTTTGGAGGCGATATAAACATGGTGGCACTAAAGTCACCATGACGTGGTAGTATGGAGGACATGTGGCATGCTGATATGGCATTTTTAGGGTCTTACAGGGGCATTCGGGTGAGACATGTCACCACTCAGGAAGTGACATGTGGAAGTGATGACATCACCAATCTGCAATCAATGATTAGTGAAATGAGGCATCATTCCATAGTGAAACCTCTGATTGTGATCATGCGATAAAGGGGGTCCGATAAGGGGGCTATCCCATGGTAAAAAAAACAATTGAAGAGCCAAGGGATAAGTGGAGAAGGTGGTCAGTGATCAGAAATCGGCGAAACCTGAGATCACATCACTCCAAGTTATGTCCCCAAGTGTAGGCCAGCAATAAGAAACCTCTTATATCAATGCTGAGCCCTAGGTCACAGCCCTCGGTCCTATGATGTTGAAAAATTGAAAGGGACCAAACCACAGGGGGCCAAAGGAGATCAACATTTGTAGTTTACAATTCCTATTCAGTTTTAAAACCCTCAATATCCGTGCTTTGATACACTTGTATTAACTATTTCACAGGGCATGTATGGTTTTGATAGTGTTCCACAAGAAGTTAAGGAGATGGATGAGTTGGCAACAGTGTTTAGAATCTATTGTGACCATCATGGGTGATCGCTCGCGCTTCTTGTAAGAGAAGAAGAAAAACTGTTAAGACCAATATTAACGAGGAACTGGCCAGGAGAGCATCAGGCCTAATGTAACAGAAACTCAGTTGGACCAAACGCCAACAAAGAGAGTGGCGTGGAGATATGTCTACAAGACGATCATTTCAGTTCCCTTGTTAATTCTGTTTTTTAATACTATTATTCAGTTTTATTTTCCAAGAAAAGTATCTTTCTGTTGTAATAATTGGAGGCAATAGAGGCAACATGCCGAGATAGCTACTCATGTAGGTAGTTGGAAACTCTAGCCTGAGATATTTTCTAATTTTCATGTTCTCCCTCTCCTTATAAAACGGAGGAAGAAACAATTAGAAAATGTTTTGAATCCTAAATATTAACTACATGTTATTTCTAAGACTAGATGACTTCAAGACTTGCACCTCTCAAAATATTAATGAAATGGTGGTGATTCCTACATTCGAGTACTACAAATGTTCCCTCTCTGGATAAATTCAATTATGTTCACATTTCCTCTCTGATTTCATGCACTTTTAGCTGCCATAAAATGTATTTACATATGTTTATAAATATATATGATGTCTTCATTTCCCTAAAAATAATATGAGACATATAAAATCTAGATGTTAGCAGGCATTGGTCTTGTAAGAAATCTGAGGTTGTCTCTAGAAGCAACAACACCTTTTGGTGCCATTTTCGGGGAACGTATTGAAGGATTTTCCCCCTAGGATATGAAAATTTAGGCAACTATTTGTGTAGGTGAGAAAACAGATTACGATTACATCCTCATCACCTTGGTGACTCCACAAATATCATTATCATTTATCATCCTGGCTTTAAAAAAGCCTCACACTCGCTCAGATACATCTCAATAGAAAACCCCTTTTGTATTTGACCCAAAGAAATTAATTTTCAAGAGAGTCTAGAAGTAGAAAACTCCTACTACCTATGCTACTGTCTCATCATTCTTTCAAGCATCCTCATCCAACTCCCAACACGGTGTCATTCACTGCTCAGATCTTACTCCTAAGGTCCTTAGATACGCTATAGAATAAGATCTAGAGCATCATGCCCCCAAATTAGAGATCAAAGAGGAAGAAATCTCAATTACGCCTCCTTTTTGTTCATTTCCTCCTCCTAATATTGAAAAAGGTAGAGGTATCCTCAATAATAGCAATATCCACTATACACTCAGTCACACTGCTCTCAGTCTAGTTACTCGAACCACTGTGGTTTTTCAGCAAGTTCCTCCGAAAATGCCAATCCTCATCCATTAATCCAGATGGTTGTTCCAGGTTTCTTTTTAAATAAATATGGCCCTCTTGATCTACCTCAACCCCTAAGTTCTATGCCTCAGGACTACCTAAAGTTTTTTCCTAGGTTCAAGTGGGAAGACGAAAACATTGCACAGAGACACATTGAAACCTTTTGTGCTTTTGCTAAGAATATAAATGTAGAACAACTGGATGTGGTCCTAGGAGTATTTGTGAAATCCCTTAATGGAGAAGAAAAAAAATGGTTTAAATCCCTACCCAATGCATCCATCACTACCTGGGAAGAACTCAAAAACTCCTTCAAAAAAAAGTGGGGTGAAAAGAGAGATCATGAGTATGTCCTCGCAGAGTTCAATGCTATATGGAAGAAGGTTCAATAAGCAATATAATAGCCTATCTATTGAGATAAATCCTCCTCAAGTTGTTTCTCGTGTAGTATTTGTGGAAGCCTTTGAGTCCGAATTTGGCTTTACCCTAAGGGAGAGGAAGTCTCGTACTTTGGATCAACTCCAGGTTGATTTTGTTGAGGTGGAAGAAAATTTCACCTTGGAAAGGAAGTCAAGAGGAAAGAAGGAACCTAATGAGAAGAAGAAGGGGAAAGAAGAAACTTCCTCCTCTAGTCAAGCTAAATAATTACCAAATCTGAAGTGGGAGGAAATGGATAAACTCATTAAGAGTTTATCTCATAAGGTGGTGAAACTTGAGCTTGAAAACAAGAGTCTCAGGAAATAGAATTCTCAAGGTAACAACCGAGGTTATAGCCCAAAATATAGAAGACCACCATGACAGATATTTCAAAGGGAAAGAAAAGATCAACTCCATTAAATCCATCCTCCTCTATATATAGAATATGATCAATATTAGCAACTACTAGATACACATGAGATGCATGGAAACTTGTATTCCTCCTTCCTTGAAGAGGAATAGGAAAACATGGCTCACCATGAGATGTGCCATGATAGAGAAGCAATAGTGAATGAGGAAGACATAGGGGATTATTGAAAGACATTTGTGGATTTCATGCAAGCACAACTACATCGAAAGTATGACCTCATATCTTCAAAAACGAGGTCAAGGGAACCTGAAAAACAAGAGGAAACTGCTCCCCAAAATATTCCCCCAGTGTTAAATAAAGGAACAGGGAAGATGAACCCTGAATTATCTAAAGTAAAAGTGTCCTTCAATAAGGAATGCAATAGCTCTAAGGAACACACAAAAGAAAAGGCACTCGTTCTGATAAAAACTACCGGTGATGAAGAAAGAGAGGTAAAGCTGTGAGGCATAGAAAAGGGCTAGTTTGCATTCAATCTTCATAAGGAACTTGAGAAGGTAAAGATCCATGTTCCCCTAACTAAAATTCTAAAACAACCCACTTATAAAGCTTAAGTCTCCCAGTTCATGCTTCCATCTACCTCAATACAGACCCATCACTTTTTAAACCTTCAAGAAGAAAGACGAATGGTTGTTTTTGGGCCTCATGTTGAAGAAATTGATTCTTCCACTGCACCCTTTTATGTGACCCTAGTAATCCATGACCTCTTATTGCATAATTTTATGTTGGAATTTGGAGCCTTGCATAACCTCATGCCCTTAGCCATGATGGAACAACTTGGCTTTTAGATCACCAGATCCTACAAGAACCCATACTCCTTTGACTCTAAGAGGGTCAAATGTTTGGGAATGATAAAAGATCTGGTGGTAAAACTGACTCAGATCCCTGTGAAGAGTGTAGTGATGGACATAGTAGTGCCAAATATTCCCCCTTGATTCGACATGCTCGTATCTAGGTCTTGGGGTTCCAAGGTAGGGGGCTCTATCAAATTAGATCTAACTTGTGCCACTATTCTCAGTTTTTGAGGTGAAGAAAGGAGGTTGTAGAGAGAGTCTAGATTTGTAAAAACTGTGACCCCAACTAAAGGCTCTAAGAATTCTCCTATGTATGGAAAATGAATTGACCTCTCCTGCCTATTGCTAGAAGAAGATGATACCATCTTAGAAGAAACAAAAGTACATCCAACGATGTAGTTAGATGAATAGCACATAGATAAAAGAAAATTTTGGAAATTATACTTTGATGGAGTGAATTCCAAAGAGGGAAATGGAGCAGGAGTATTGCTGATATTTCCTGAGGGTAGCTTGATACCCCTCTCATTCAAACTAGAGTTTGATGTAACCAACAATGTGCCGGAGTATGAAGCATTGCTCCTTCGGCTACAAACAACAAGGAATATGAATATTGAATGCTTAACTATGCATGGAGACTCTGAGATGATTGTAAAGTAGACCCAAAATCACTGCCATCTTAAACACCCCAGATTGAGGACTTACCGAAATGAAGTATGGGATTTAATTGATAACTTCTTTGTGGCCTTTAATATCCAATTTTCGCCTAGAGAAGGAAACAAAATGGTTGATTCCCTTGTTGTAGTAGCAAGAAATTTCAAACCTCCTCAAAATCTGCTTCTTAGGTACAAGGTGGAGGTCATACATAGACCCTCTATACATGATAATGTCAAGAACTAGTAGGTATTCGAGGATGATGAGAAGATCAAATGATTTATATAAGTATTTGGGGAGTTCACTAGCTCAACTATTGATCAAGGAGAGGAAAAAGAGGTAGATCAAGAACCAACTTCGTGGGAAGACACAGTGGCTTGAAAGAAAATTCTACAACTGGAAGGGAATACTATTTCTTGTGGGATAGTCCCACTAGAAAGATTATTTAATATGAATAATGTAGCCTCCAAACCAATGGCTCCGGAGATGGACAGAAAATTACAAGATTTCAATATCGGTTCAGAAGATGAATGCTAGATAGTTAGACTATCAAAAGGAATTCCATCACAATATAAACAAAGGTATTTACATCTCTTCAAAATCTATAAGCATTTTTTTCCTTGGTCTTATGAGGATTTAAAAGCATTTGATACTAACATCATGTAGCATAATATTCCTTTAAAGAGTGGAACAAAACCATGCAAGAAAAATCTCAGGGATATTAATCCACTCTTACTCCCCTCTATTGAAAAATAATTGAGGAAACTTCAACAAGCTGAAAACATAGTTCCTTTAAGGTACTCGGATTGGGTGGCCAATATAGTCCCAGTTCGAAAAAAGAATGGAGAAATATGGTTATGTCTAGATTTTTGTAACCTTAACAGGGCATCTTTGAAAGATAATTACCCACTGCCCAAGATGGATTACATATTATAGAAGTGGATGGATTAGTTAGAATGTCCATGATTGATGGGTTCTTTGGTTACAACCAAGTGAAACTCCGCCCCGATGATTAGAAGAAGATTGCTTTCACCACCCCTTGGGGAAATTTCATGTATGCTCGCGTTCCTTTCGGTCTTATTAATGTAGGGGCCAACCTTCAGAGAGCTATGGATATATATTTTGTAGGGAGCAAGACAAGTTCGTAGTGGTATATTTGGACAATATCATAGTCTTCTCTAAGATCAATGGAGAGCACATCCTCCACTTGAATCTCGCCTTTCAGAAATGCAGGAGGTATGGACTATCTTTGAATCCCAAGAAATCTCAGTTTTCCCTGATTGAGGGGAAGCTACTAGGAAACATAATAGTGCAAGAAGGAGTGAAAATTGATCCTAAGAAAGTCGAAGCTATCAGTCACATTCCTCTACATAGAAATAAGAAAGAAGTCCAAGTCTCTTTTGGGAGAATCAATTTCTTGAGAAGGTTCATACCCAACTATGCAAAAATAGTCAAGGGTATTACATATATGCTTAAGAAGTAAAATGAAGTCAAATGGATCCCTATCTCTTAAGATTCTTTTACTAGAATTAAAGAAGATTTTACTAAAGCACTGGTACTAGTCAGCCCTGACTACTCAACGCCTTTCTATATAATTTCATTTTCTTCTCTGGATACTATTGCTGCAGTTTTACTATAGAAGAACAAAGATGGTTATGAGCAGACCATCGCATTCTTCAGCCAAGTCTTGAGGGATGTTGAGCTAAAATATAACATCTTGGATAAACAAGCATATGCACTAGTCAAAGCTTTGAAGGCATTTCGAGTGTATGTGCTACAGTCAAAAATCACATCATTTGTCCAAATGACAACAGTCAAGGACATCGTTGTACAAGGGGACAGTGAAGGAAAAATGGATAGGTGGATAGGAAAGATATGTTAGAAAATTATATATTATGGAGCAATGGAACACATAAAATATTGCAGAAATATAAGCACATAAAACACATAAAACAAGAGAGACACAGATATACGTGGTTCACCCAGTTTGGGCTACGTCCACTATGAACAGCTAGTCCTTCCTTTTTATTATCCAGCAAAATGAAGAGACACAACCTACAACAGATCCGTTGTAATATCCTCTATTTTCTCTCACAGTCTCACCTCTCTGTTTTTCACACACAGAGTACACATCTATTACACAGCCTCAAATACAATGCCCTCATATGAAGAGAGGGGTTTCCTTCTAGGGAAAAAAACCCTAAACTAAACATAAGTTCTACCATTAGATCATCCGTCTAATGAACGGCCCAAATTGACTAGAAATTACTATACTTTTACAAGGCAATTTTACATCTGTTTTTAGCTTCGGGGGCGTTGCCCCCGAGCCCTCGGATGCCCCAGCCTGGGGGGATTGGCCCCCCCACACTCCCCCGTATGGAGGGGTGTACAAACTTCCTAGGGTATACATTCAGCTGAGACAAAGACCTCTGAACAATCATGCTCCACATACAACAATCTCCCACTTGGAGAATGATTGTAGCAACTCCATCGCTGCTTCATTTTCTAGACAATGATTCCTCTTTGGACCTGGTTATTTCTCATCTTCATCATCATCCTTGAAGATCAATTGAAACTGAGAATATTCTCAGTTTCTCCCTGGTTACAACTTTCGTTAGCATATCTGCAGGATTCTGGCTAGTGTGTATCTTTTCCAGCTTCAATTCTCCATCTTCTAACACTGATCATATGAAGTGGTACTTGAGCTATATGTGTTTAGTCCTGGAATGAAATGCTAATTTCTTTGCAAGATGAATGGCACTTTGGCTATCATTGTATAACGTTCCCATATCATGCTCCTTACCCAATTCACCCATAAACCTTTGTAACCAAATCATTTCTTTACTAGCCTCTGTAGCAGCAACATACTCTGCTTCTGTTGTTGAAAGTGCAACAACACTTTGGATTTTTTGAAACCCAACTGACAGTTGTTCCACCAACAGTGAATACATATTTTGTAGTGCTCCTCCTGTTATCTCTGTCACCTGCCATATTCTGCATCAACATATCCCTGTAGATAAATGTTTGAACCACCAAAGCATAATGCTTGATTTGTGGTACCTTTCAAATATTTGAGAATCCATTTCACTGCCATCCAATGTTCCTTTCCTAGATTGTTCATGTACCTGCTTACAACTCCCACCGCATGTGCAATATCAGGCCTTGTGCAGACCATTTCATACATTAAGCTTCCAATTGCTGATGCATATGGAACTTTAGACATATAATCCATGTATTCTTGGGTCTTTGGGCACATTTCCTTACTAAGTTTGAAATGGCTAGCAAAAGGTGTACTAACTGGTTTTACATTGTGCATATTAATTTTTTTCAACACCTTTTGTATGTACTCATTCTGAGACAATGTTAATTTGCGATTTTTCCTGTCTCTAGTTATTCTCATACCAAGGATTTGTTTTGTAGCTC
>APFE030177093.1:69175-91692 GCA_000404065.3 Pinus taeda
ATATCTACAACATCTACCCAAAACTGTAAAGGCAATCCTGCATGCAATCTCATGCACCTTGCACGCTCCATGATTGTTCTGTTCATCCTTTCTGACACACCATTTTCTTGTGGTGTTCTTGGAAATATCTTCTCTCTGTGAATTCCATGCTCTGAGCAGTACCTATCAGACTCTTTGCTACAATATTCACCTCCATTTTCTGATCTGAGACACTTTAATTTATTTCCTGTCTCAATCTCAACCAAAGCTTTCCATTTCTTAAAAGTATCAAATACATCAGATTTATTCTTAATACAATAAATCCAAATTTTTCTAGTTGCATCATCAATAAAAGTAACATGATAACGAGAGCCATCGAAAGATGATACCTGAGCAAGTCCCCATACATCTGTATGCACAAGCTCTAATTTTTCACTCTTCTTTTCTTTCCCAGCTCTCAAAAATCTAACTCTCTTCTACTTTCCATAAGTGAAATTCTCATAGAAGTCCAAATCAACATTCTTGAAACTTGGAAACAAATTCCTTGAGTGAAGAATCTTCATCCCCTTTTCACTCATGCGTCTGAGCCTATGATGCCATAATGTTACATCTGCTCGTTTGGAAGTTAAAGCATTAACAAAGTTAGAAATACGATTACATAAATACAATGTACCAACCTTTTTGCCTTTTGCTATTACCAGGGCTCCTTTGGTGACACTCCAAGCTTTATTTGTGAAAGTTGTCACACAACCTTCACCGCCTAATTGCCCTGTTGAAATCAGATTTTTCTTTAGATCTGGAACATGCCTTACGTCCTTTAGTAGCCATTGGTTTCCATTCTATTGTTTTACAAGAACCTTACCCATTCCAACAATTTTACAGGGTTTATCATCACCCAAACGAACTTGTCCAAAATCTCCTTGAACATATTCATAAAAGTATTTCTTATTAGGTGTGGCCTGGAATGAGGCCCATGAATCTACCACCCAGGAATCAGTAATATTTTCAAAAGAAAGAATCAAAGCATCATGTAACACCTCACATGTCACATTTGCTTCATGATTGTTTTCTTGCTGTGAATCTCCTTCTTTTCCCTTCCAAGATCTACAATCTTTCTTTAGGTGTCCTTTCTTTTTGCATTTCTAGCACACTATCCCCGATCTGGATTTGGATCTGCCTTTCCTTGATTTACTGTGATATCCTAAGCTCTTTCCTCTTTCCATTTTTCTTTCCCTAGACTCTGCACTCAAAGCATTTCCCGATGTCTCACCGGAGCTTTTCCATCGCACTTCCTCGCTAAAGATAGCACTGACAACATCATCAAACTTTAAAGTACTAGATCTAAAAACGGAGTTACTAATGGCCATTACTAAACCATTCCAAATTTCTAGTAATGAGCACAAGAATAACGGAGCTCTAACTTCATCATCAAAGTTTACCCCTACAGAACATAACTAACTTGCAACAGTATTAAAATCATTTAAACGATCTGCAATAGATCCACCTTCCGACATCTTCATATTAAATAACTGTTTCATAAGAAATACCTTGTTTGAGGTCGAGGGTTTTTCATATAGTTTCTCCAATGCCTTAACCAAACCCTCTGTCATTTTTTCCTTCAAAATGTTGAAGGCGACCGACGCTACGAGGCACAACCGTATTGTTCCGAGTGTCTTTCTATCAAGAAGGTTCCATTCTTCATCTGTCATACTCGTCAAAATCTTTGCTTTTCTGCCCAATGGTAGGTATAGATCTTTCTAATACAGATAATCTTCCATCTGCATCTTCCACAGTGAGAAGTTTTGGCCGTTAAATTTCTTGACCCTAAACTTACCATCTTCCGCCATTGCTCCCACTCGAACCAGGAACCCTTCTTTCCTGCGAGTTTATCAGCCAAATAGACTTTCAGCTCTGATACCAGTGGTTAGGAAATTATATATTATGGAGCAATGGAACACATAAAATATTGCAGAAATATAAACACAAAAAACACATAAAACAAGAGAGACACATAAATATGTGGTTCACCCATTTTGGGCTATTTCCACCCTAAATAACCAGTCCTTCCTTTTTATATCCAGCAAAATGAAGAGACACAACCTACAGCAGATCTGCTGTAATATCCTATGTTTTCTCTCACAGTCTCACCTCTCTGTTTCTCACACACAGAATACACATCTATTACATAGCCTCAAATACAATGCCCTCATATGAAGAGAGGGGTTGCCTTCTAGGGAAAAAACCCTAAACTAAACATATGTTCTGCCATCAGATCATCCACCTAATGAACGGCCTAGATTGACTAGAAATTACTATACTTTTACAAGGAAATTTTACGTCTGTTTTTAGCTTCGGGGGTGCTACCCCTGAGCCCCCAGCAGGGGACCGCTGGCCCCTGGACCCCCCAGCCCGGGGGGATCGACACCCCCGCACCCCCATGGGGGGGACAAGTCCTCCCCACACCCCTCCACATGGAGCGGTGTACAAACTTCCTGGGGTATACATCCGGCTGAAACAAAGACCTCTGAACAATCATGCTCCACACACAACAAGATATAGGAATATTAGTTAGACATAAATCCTACTAAGCTCATAAAAGGCCATGGGTTGGCCAATATTTTATCAGAATCTAACTGCCAAGCTTTGGGAATAAACCTGATAACAGAGGAAGACTGAACAAAAGTTCATTAAAATGGGATTAAAATAGTAGAGCAAAAGATCTATGCTAAATATGAGGGATCACCATGGTATAATAATATCATCCATTCTCTCTTATTCCTAAGATGCCCACTAGGGCTGGATAAATCCAAATACAAGACGTTGAGACTATAAGCTCAAAAGTATATCATATCCAATGGTCAACTCTACTGGAAAGACGCGGTGGGAGTTTTTCTCTTATGTTTGGTGGAAGGTGAAACTCATAAAGTGATTGAGGAATTTCATGCGGGAGTTTGTGGAGGTCATTATAACTGGAAGACCACAGCTCACAAAATCCTCAAGGTAGGATTCTACTGGGCTACACTATTCGGAAATGTGCACTTAGAGGTCATGTCATGTAAGAAGTGCCAAGTTTTTGTTGAGAGACAAAAACTTTCTCCTCTTCCCTTGATCCCACTGCATGTGGAAGAAACCTTCAGACAATGTGGAATAAAATTCATAGGAGATATAAAACCACATTCTAGTGGCCAACATAAGTGGATATTAATGGCCACACATTATTTAACCAAGTGGGTAGAGGCCATACCAGCTAGAAACTCTCCAGACTCAGTGGTAATTAAGTTTATGGAGGAAAGCATGTTATCTCGTTTTGGTTTCCCTATCAAAATCATCATTGACAATGAGCAAGTCTTCAAATCGGAAAAATTCAATAGCTTCTGTCAGAAATTTAATATCATCATAGGGCACTCCACTACCTACTATCCTGAAGGAAATATTTTAGCTAAGTCCTTAAATAAAACTGTGGTGAGAATGTTGAAGAAGACCATCACTGAAAATCAGAGGAATTGGGAAACCCAATTGAAGTTTTCACTTTAGGCTAACCGAGTGACTCTTAATCATTCCATTGAAAAATTACCTTTCGAGCTAGTCTATGGTAAGATTGCAGTCTTCGCAATCCAATTAGGAATTCTAGTGGCAAAGTTACTACAAGAAGATGAGGAGGAGCCAAGTGCTTTGAAATGAAGGATAAACCAACTGGTTGAGCTTTACGAAAACATGGAACAAGTGGGGGGGAAATTGGAAAATTACCAACAGAAGATGAAATCCCTATTTGACAAAAAAGGCCAAGGATCGAACTCTTCATCCAGGAGATTTAGTTCTCCGATGGGACATCCAATGGAAAGAAAGGTGTCAACACGGGAAATTCGATTCATTTTGGTTTGTCCCTTTCAAAATTTAGAGGAAAAAGGAAATAATACATACCTACTTGAAAATCTAGAAGGTGAATCGTTGGAGCTTCTAGTAAATGGTTAGTTCCTCAAACTCTATTTCTAGATTTAAAGGTACCCATCTTGCACTCGTTGTAAATACTGACATGTACATTATGATTATCATATGAAATTTCTAGTTTTCTATTTAAAATTTCACGTTCACAAAATTTTCACGTGTTTAAAAGGACTCCATGCCTAAAAGAGAAGTTCAAAGGCTGTAGGTTCTCGACACATTGCAATCATATGCCCTATCCCCAAGTGGAGCCAATGTTGTCACTCACTGTCAAATGTATTTTTAGTTGTCAAAAGTGAAATTGAGTAGTGAAGTTTGAATCCATATTCCATGCCACAGAAGCTGTCAGAGCTGAATTTCTCCCTCTCCATTTGATAATTCTTAGAATAAGCTTTCCAATGGTATATGAAACTCCTCAAATGGACCCCAGAATAAGAAGATATGGTCTATTAAAGATGGGGCTTTTGTCACCTTTGAAAGTGTTGAAGCCTCAAAAACCATTGCTACAACATGGGGGAAAACCACCTAGTCCGGACCTTGGTTGGAAGATCCTTTTCCATTTGGTGTAGTGGCTTCGACTGGGAATAATGGAACCAGTTTCCTAAAGAGATTTTGCTAGTGGATATTGGGTGATATATGATGTAACAAGGGGATGATTAAGCTAAGTGTAATCTAATCTAAACTATTTGAACACATGCATATATCCTAGTTTAAACACTAGTAAACTATAACCATGCCCAGGAATAAAGTAAAGTATGCGATCTACAATAATGTCCTATAGAAATTGGTAATAAAGATCATTCAAGTAAAATAAGAAGTGAAATCCTTTAGAAATAATTGTTTTGGATAAATAGTTAGCCAAAATGATTATGAAAGATATATCGCATATAGAATCATTCATATATTCACTAGAAAATTAAAGCCAACGCCATACAAAAGTGAAATATTGCTAACCGAAATTCAAACTTTCATACATAAAACAATTAAAGAAAATGTATTGCCGAATACATAAATAAAACATAATTACAAGATAAAAGTACCATATATGATAAGTTATTCTCATGTGTTTCAGCAATATCGACCTAATTCGAATCAACCCAACATCATCTAAGAGTGCAAAAGTGCAATTTCAATAGAACATGCGAGATATAAAAGAAAATATATCATGTTCCATTCATTCCACCAGAACCTCCTCAAAGGTACAGAAGTGCATGTTTTAAAGAATGTTTTTGATAAAAATTTTGGACCCTTCTCTAAATGCATGAGAGGGGATTAAATACTAAAACTATACATCCTAAAATCGATTATTACAAAAATAGCTGAGGAGGTTTAAATGACCTTCCTCATATTATGATAAATAAAACTAAAATAAAAATAAAACAAAGTGAGTAACTCCTTTGCATTTTATCCTTAAGGTCACAGATATCTATCATTGGTTTGAGCTATGTCGGTTGGTCGATCATAGATTTCAACTATCCAGTAAATATAGTGTCCGTTAGTGATGGATACATTTTTTTTGTGGAGGTAGGTATTTAGGCATCACAAGGTCATCCACAAACTGTATGGTTTGACTAAGAATTTCCAGTATTCTTCCCAGTTCAGCTTGCTTGTTTGTCTCATCAGCTCCTCCCTTTCCTTTGCTTCTTGTCTCCATTGATGCTCTAGTTGATTGACATTTGGAAGAAATCCTGGTATAGATTCTGCAACCAGGTTGGTGCCATGTACATTTTCATTAATGGATTAAATCATGTTGTTTCCTACTGCTGCCATGAATGATGTTTCCCTTTCTGCTTGCTTGAGCCGAAAATCCCAGTTTGCAAATAGAATTTTTTGGTGTGATTCCTCGAGTTTTGGCAAATCTACCTTTCTCCCATCTTCTGATTCTTGCCAGGTGATACAGTCAGAAATCCTTTTATGGACTTCGTCATACTCAAGCCTCATGTTGATGACTTGGCTTATTATCGTATCACTGATCTCACAATAAGGATTTCTTTGTGGGAGTTTCTCGCACAAAACTTCCTTTTGTTGCATTAATTGGACGTTAGGGCTGAGTGTTTCTTTTACGAACTGGACAATTTGTGGTTTGTCTTTATACTTCTCTGTCATAGCTTGAATCCATGCATCCTTTTCTACTAGGATGGCTTGATGTTGTATTTGCATTTGTTCAAACTCCTATTGTAGTCTAGCTATTTGTAACTCTGCTTGTTGATTAGATTTTTCTTGCTCTAATTGTTGTTCCAACAACAGGATCTTTTGTTCTTTTTATCTTAGTAGATTTTTAACCTCTATTTATTTATCAATAGCTGTCGTAGCATAGGCTCCCGCAAATTGAGATGGCCTTGTAAGGTTCTCAGATGGGTCCATGGGCGAATATTTCTAGACAATTTCCATTGGTTCATTGTTGGGAGTGGTCATAGCTGCAACATATAACTTTATTTTCTTCTTCTTCCTCTTGATGAGAACTTTATGGGTAGGGATATAAAACACATCCAATGGGGGGAATTTCCTCAATTCTCAAAATAATTTCAGAAGCAGGGGTGGTAGTAATGAGCTCGACATCCTGTGTGCCAACAGTGTTCTCCTCTATGATTTCTTGAGTTGATTTGTGTTGTGGAGTCTGTATCTTAGATATATGTTCATTTGTATGGATCTTCTTATTAAAATTCTGCCATTATTTTTCTAAATCAATAACTAGGGGTTTTGTCGACTAAGTGGAAGTAGAGGGAAGTTCAACCTATTTCTTTGCAGAGGTTTATTTGGCTACTTTTGCTGTGGTTCTTGTTGTGTCCCTTTCGGACTCTCTATTTTTATTGCCCCCATTTTGACACTATAGCTATGAGTGCTCTGACTCATGAGTAGATTTTTACTGGGACTCTGCTTTAGAAATTTCTTTGGAATTTTCTATGGAGCTTTTGTCTAAGCTTACACTAGTAGGTGGCTCCCTTATTGGTTCAATCTGTAGTAGGTACAATGGGACCTGTAATAATCTTGTTTCCCTATATTCATGGAATGCTTCAAGATCATCTGGGGCAAAATTAGTGATGTTATATGCATCACTTCTGAAAATGTCTCTTTTTGTAGGAAGAGGTCATCAAAGGCATCTTCCTCATGGGTGAATGGTTTCGCTTTCACCATAGTAGTGAAGCCTTAGGTGGTGCCATTTGGGTCATATTGTCTTCCTAGGAATGTAGCCAATTTCAGAGATTTCATAATGTCTACTTCCTTTCATGCATGTCCAAAATCATGTAGTGCAAACACACCACATTGCAATGGAAATGTAGGCCAAATGGCCTTTTTCTGTTTCTTCAATCCTTTGCTCAACCCACCTTTCCCTATTGTTTGGTAAGCTATCTCCCTGGCCATTAACTTATCGGGAACATAGTATGGGAGGACATGGAGTGAAGCAATGCTACCGAATACTCTGATATATGTAAATTTCTCCTCCTCAAACCATCTGGCTACATGTAAGATATCTACTTCAGCTTCTCTAGAAACTCTAGGGGCATTCCTCTTGCAGACATGTCTATGAATAGGCCGCATAAATCCTTAACAAATTCTATAAAAATGGGGGTGAAACTGAGATTCCCACATACTCTTATGATATATATGGATAGGAAGTGGGTCTTGGATAGTCCACTTCCATCCCATGATAGGAAATTTGGAACCAAAATAGATAGCATCCATTATATAGGCACTCATGAAAAATGGAGGGTAAACCCTAGAAGAGATACTCCTCTTTCTCCTATACTCCATTATGGCTTTCACCAAATTATCAAACAAAATTTGGGCCCAAATCATTATTGTTGCATTTACAGCTGCATCTATTAATGGCAACCATTCTGGGGAAAATTTAGTAGTATCAAGCTCGCTGAACATTCCACATAGCATGGCTGTTGCTAAATTATAACGGGGAGAGATAGATTTTGTAGAATACATACCCTTCTTAGCCATTTTGATTTTTCCTTCCTTTTCAGTCCAGGTTTGTGTGAGGTCTGTTGTGTCTTCATTCTCCTTAGCATATTTCTCGAGAAACCATTTATTGTAGAGATTTTGTGGCTCTAGTAGATTGTACATAAGCCATAGATTGTTCAGTTAAAAGGATCCCATAACCTCCTACCTACTATTCTTGAATTTGTTAGAGCCTAAATCTACCTTAGGATGAGAAAGCTAGGATTCAGGGCCAACATCAAACCACACTTAACCTGGTAGCTAGCCCTACCAGGTCAGGAGAGGGCTCTCTCTTGGTCAATCTTAGCAAAGATATGATCAATAAGGGCTTGAGATGACTGATATGCAAACTGATTTTTGGCTAGTTATGTATGTAAATGAGTTTGATTGAATTTAAAGATGTTTTTGTTGGCTCCAATGGAAAGGCAGATTTTGGGTGTGGGGAATGAGGCTCAATCTTGTAGAGATCTCAATGGGGCAAGGTAGGCAACTGATTTGGCACTTCAAATTGATTTATATGGAGAGATTAGATAGGTGAGGAGTTGAGGAGGGAAAGAAAAGACATGGATCCTCTTCAAACAACTGAAAACATAAAAAAACTAAAGCAAACCCCAGGTAGAGAACTACAATTTCAATGGATTCTACCCTTTCCCTTGTTTGATTTAGTTAAGAAGAAACAATATATATAATGACATACATAATGCATAAGTAAATTCACAATTACAGAAGTAAGCACTGTACCAAAACAAAATGCCACATGAATCCCAAAGAGTGTTGCAAACCCTGGTCTCAATTCCTTAGCCAAAATGCTGATATGAGTATACAATGAAGCTCCTTGATTTCTCAAAATTCCAACCCTGCTAATGACTAAAAAAACACAAGATATAGAAAAACCATAACTCATCCTAGCCTCTAGGGCTGTTTCAACTAATTCTAAACTGATAACTAGAAATTAGGCAGTGGAACAGCATGCCTCTAGAAACAAGGGAACTGATTCATTCAGTTTCAAACAACTTTTTGATAGATGAATCTACCTCCATAAGTAAAAATTTGACATATTTACATCATGATCCATCAATGTACATTAAATTACATCACAATTTTGACATTAAGAAGGAGAAAAAGTCAAACTATCAAAAGCTAGGCAAAAACAGAGTATACTTGGTCAAACTGAGCAAAATTTCCCCTATGTGTCATGGTGATGTCCCTATGCGTAGCACCTATTTGTAGCCACCATTGGAGGCCTTCCTAGTGTCCAAATTTCCTCCACGTGTGCTTGTTGGAAGGGTCTGCCAGTCTACTTTCTACCCCAAGTAGAATTTTTTAATTTGGCCTTCATTTTCCCCTCCAAGCTAAGTTCTCCCAACACTGCTTCCTGTGTGTCAAAATAGGGGCAGTAAGGTCATTTTTTGAGTGTTTTTGACCTTTTTGAGGGCACAAAACCTGTCAAAATTTCTTGGCCATTGGTAGGCAAGCATATTTTTTCATGCTAAATCCAACAATTCTGAGTTTTTGTCATTTGGAGGCTCCCATCAAAATCGAGCGCCAGGTGGCGTGGCGCATAGGGCAGAAAACTCTGATTTTGTGCCAAAATTCCAAAAACGCAAAAAGTGTCCCAAATTTTTTGAAATTTGGGTTGAGCCTTATCCATAAAGCATTGTGTTAGGCCAAGGAAGTCTCAGCCAATATCTAAAGTCTATCATGCTCCTTTCGCCTCCTTGATACCCTTTTCAATTTTGCCTTTAAGCTCCTAATTCTCGCCTTGCAGACTTTGTTTCTTGCCATGTAATGATAAGCCATATGCCTCAACAATGTCTTCTCCCTATTGGCCTTCTCCAACAATTTCTCTAAGTGGATATTGACTTTTTCAAGCTAAGATTCCCAATCGGCATTGATCTCTTGCTCAAGCGATGTGAATTTCACCTTCCTCCTTTTGGTAACTTGGTGGTATTCCTGAATGTTTTGCAACTCTATAATCACTTGCTGATCCTCAAGCCACTTATTTCTTTGCTCCAGGTACTTTATTATCCACTTAGCCCTTTCCAAGTTGAGGGACAAAGCATTGATATCCACCTGTTGCCCCTGGATGACTTTTTTGAGATTTGAGCTTTGCGGGCCCACATCAGTATCATCACCCTCAATGAGAATGAAATCGGTTTCCTACTCACCTGAAGGCCCCTCATCCTGTAATAGCCTCTTGCCTTTTTCCTGAATCTGTTGTGCTGATGAAGGAAGCGAGACCCCTTCCACCTCAGGTGGAGATAATGCTCGCTTTGCTGTTGCAAACAACTGTCCGGTGCCCTTTTGATAAGTGACGAACACCGGCATACTGATGGTCTGTGTCTCATGACATTCCTATTGAAATGAAGGTCTACCTGTCTCACGCACGACCTCTGGAGGTCCCTGAGGAGCTTTGAAAAACTCAAGAGAAATGAAGTCCTCCCAACTGATGCCCTACAAACCAAGCTGATGGATGACCACTTATTGAGAGAAAAATGATATATACTATTGAACTGATACTAAGGAGTCTTTATTGTACTAAGGTGGTCTTCTTCTCAATATTTCGGCACATGAAGTAGGGGAGATTCATCATTCTCACCCTAGAAAAATACATCAGCAGTCTGATATGGTAGGCATATAAGTGGGAAAACCAATCCTCACAACTGAAATATTTCATTATCAGTTTCATGAAAGGAGCTAATGAATCTTTGAGGTACCGAAAAGGAAACACTCTGTTGAGTTGTCTCAAGTAACCATGCTTGACGTATGGTTCATAATGTTGCCTGTCTATTTGCTGCCTTTTGTTCCATTGATCTCCAATATTAGGAATACTGGTTGCTAGAGAAATAGATTTTGGTGTTAAAGTGAATGTCACACCAGCTAGAGTGGCTTGACCATCATGTAAATGAAGCACAAACAAATGGGCCAACTCATGGTGAAACTAAATTCTAGCAACCAGCTCACAGAACTCATAGCAAGACTGGTGTTCGAAACAAGTGATGGCGAGAGGGAAGGTCTGTAGCTCAGAAAGGGTAGTGGGTTCCTCTCGTATATGTTTGCCACCTTTATGAGGCCTCCTGGGTGCATGTACCTCTGTAGGAGAATCACTAGGTGTCTCTTCATCACGGGCATATGAAGGATCAGACTCCATCTCTGCTAGTGGGTGTGTTTTCTTTATGAGTAGTAGGAGTTTTATGGTGTTTTGCTTTTCTGCCACCAAGGGAAAAGTATAGGAGGGACTGTGGAGGGAGAGAGTATGAGGGATTTTGGGACTGTTAGCACAAGGTGTTGGTAGGGAAACAGGGGATTAGGGAGTGATATTTTAGTTTTAGGGACAACAATTAGGGTTTGGGGATTTGTAGTGAGGATTTCGGAAATGGGAATTGGGAATAGGGGTAGATGATTTTTTGGGAATATGGGAGTTAGGGAATGGGGGAATAAGGTGAGAAAATGAGCGAAGGAGTGAAAAGGTGAGAGAAGGGCGGAATAAACTTGGCAGTCAAATGATAAGTGCAAACCCTAAGCAATATTTTCTTGAGAAATGGCAAGTAGGTAAGGTTTGATTTTCTTCACATAACCACCATAAATCTTGAATAAAAACTCCTTCACTAGCAATGAGGAGGTCATAACTTACTTGCAAAAAGAAAGATTTGAGCGTTTTGGGTCATTTGAGGGAGCTATTGAAGAAATCAGGCTTGGTATCTCTATGCACTGCGCCTCAAACCCAACGCGTTGCGCCCTTTGTGTGCGTCGCGCCAGTTGAAATTTACACTGGAAATTGCGGCACTATGCACCACGCCGCTTGTGTGTGCCGCGCCGCTTGTGTGCGCCGCACCACTCACCAAGTGTGTCGCGCCTCCAAAATTGGGCAGTTTCCTCCAAGTTTCTCTTGCTTTGCTCAAACACAGCCTTGCTTTTCCCACACTTTGTTCTTTGAATGAAAATGAGCCTTTCGATTGAGAAAAATGTTTTATACCCAAGAGCTTTTAATTTTTGTTTCATACAAACCCACTTTCATAATGTTTACAATGTGACTTTACCTTTGCACTCTGTTTTTTGAGCTTTTCACTATATTTGAGTTTTTTGATGAACTGAATGACTTGCTTTTTGTTTGCTTTGAAGGGGACTGGAGCTACTGAGGCTTGGGAAAGAGACCAAGGTTTCCCCTGAACTGATTTACATATGAAAGAAATGAAATTACATCAATTAATACAATAAAACTTAAAATACTCTGTTTTTCCTCAAAATAGAGTTTTGAGGAAAAATACATCTCTGAGCAATTAATTATGAAATATATTGGTACTGGAACCTCCTCATGTGCTGACTGTTATTGGACATTTTGAAACCCTTTTTGATGAAACCCTAGACCTAATGATAGTAAAACCCTAGACGAATGACTCTTGAAATTTTAAAGACAAAAAGGTGACTGTAAATGATCTTGATGAGTAAAAATGGGCCAGCAGGCAAAGGACATGAGGGAAAATGTAGGAGAAGCCACTACCGTCAGATGATCCATGCTCCTAATGGAATGCAGCTGACTAAGTGGGACACCTAATATGCAATGGAACAAGAGGATTTGATCTTTGATGGAGGGATGAAGATACAGACACTAACATTGGCTCCAATGGGGATGGTAGCTCCTTGGAGGTGCCAAGAACTATAGATCTCTGGGAAAGCAAGCAATGCCTTCGTCCATTGGGCTATGGAGTCAATAACTTCGACAAACCAAAATCAAACTTTTTGACTCAATTTCAGGACTGAAATGTGACTCAAAACTGACTCAGTTTCAAGACTGAAATCAACTGAAAGACCTGACTCTAACAAATCAAACCAAAACTGTAATAAAACCTCAATTTTATAACCTTCACCTTGGGCCCCAAACTAAAGAATGAAAACAGTACACACTTGCAATGGAATTTAAACAAACTGGTATGTACAATGATACATAGGACAACAGAAAACACTTCACAAATAGTACCATTTAAGTAGTCGACCGTTGACCGGCCCACCAGGATAGTCTTCACCGTTCATTTCTTGCAAAAGGAAAGCATTTTGGCCCCGATATGCAATAATATTGTAAGGTCCTTTCCAAAGATTTTCAAACTTGCCATGTTTACCTTTCTCTTCATTCCTTGCATCCCATTTCAGCACTATATCTTCTATTTGAAACCTGTCCTCCTTTGCCTTTTGATCATATATCTTCTTGATTCTCTCTTGCAGCTTGAAAGTGTTCTCAAATACCTCCTCTTTGGTTTGCTGCAAATGAATCATTTGATTGATTCTATGCTGCAAACTATCATCTTTGCTGCCTGCTTCTTGTAGAATTTTGACCACCAAGACTACTAGAGAGGTTGGGAAGACTGTGTCCACACCATACACAAGCTCAAAAGGAGACATGCCGATAGATTTCTTTTTACTTACCCTATCTTCCCAAAGTGCATTGACCAGCCTTTTGTGCCAACTCTTCTTGTTCGTTTCCAATATCTTTTTGATAATGTTGACCAAAGATTTATTTGAGGATTCTGACAATCCATTGCCTTGTGGGTAATAGGTAGTCGAGTGCCCCAAAGTGATTTGATATTTATGACAAAAGTCAATCATTTTTTTAGATTTAAAGGCTGCTGCATTATCAGTGATCAGCTTATTTGGACAGCCAAAACGAGACAAAATTTTGTTTTCAAGAAATGAGATAATTACCGAATCAGTGGCCTGCCTTGTGGGAATCGCCTCAATCAATTTGGTAAAATAATCCATCGCTGTGAAGACCCACTTATGTTGCGCTAAAGAAGAAGGATGGATCTCACCAATGAAATCCAAACCCCATTATTGAAATGGAGCACTTACTTCAATGGGCTTGAGTGGTAAAGGCTAAAACTTCCTCTTACCTTGAAAAATATAACATTTGTGGCAGCTTGCTACTATTTTGTACACATCAGCAAAAAGAGTTTGCCAATAATATCCCACTCTCAAGATTTTATTGGCCGTTGTCTTCCAGAAAAGATGGCCTCCACAATCTCCTTTATGAAAGTCTTCCATAACCTATTTTTCCTCTCCTTCCACTAAATAATTGAGCAAGACACCACCAGGGTCTTTCCAATAGAGTTCACCATTCATGATAGAAAATTTTGCGGCCTTCAATTTCAGGGTCCTACTTTTGTTCTTATCCATTCCAGGTGGTGATGACAGATTTTGGAGTACATAAACAATTTCCGAATACCAAGGAGAAAGAAGGAAAATTTATGATACCTGAATGGGCAGATTCTCTTCATCTTCCTTGGACATAGCAGTAATGAGATTAATGTCCAAGGCATGCAAATTTGACTCAACCATTAGTTGAGCCAGCCCCTGTCCTTTAATGAGCTTTGTTGGTTTGATTTCTATGTCATATTCCAACAAGGCAGCAATCCATTTGCCTCTTCTCCCCTCCAGATCTGTTTGCACTAAGACATCCTTAATAGAAGCATTAGGGACATAAGCAAGGATGTGAGAATGCAAAATATAAACCCGAAAATATTTCAATTCTTTTACCAAAGAAAGGGCCTATTTTTCAATAGTATTATACTTTAATGTCACATCCCTTATGGTTCTGTTGAAAAATGCAATTGGTTTCTCGAGCTGGTCTCTTTTCTGCATCAAGACGACTGCCATAGTATGATCCGAGGAAAATGAAAATAAAATAAAATCCTGAGTATAGTCTGGGTTGATCAAAACTGGAGCTAAAGAAGGAGCCAATTTCACCAAATTGAAGGACTTAACTACTTCCTCAGTCCACCTTATTACACTATATTTTTTGAGCATGTTTGTGATTTCCCTTAAATGTTCTACAAGATTGGGCACAAAGCGACGTAAGAAATTTATCTTACCATTGATGGATTGGATTTCTTTCTTACTTCATTGAAAATCAATCTTTTGAATGGCCTCCACCGGAGCTAGATCGATGCAGATGCCCTCCTTTGAGATAATATGCCTGAGAAGCTTGCCTTCATCCATGGCAAACAAACTTTTATTTGGATTGAGAGATATACCATACTTCCTACACTGCTGAAATATGATCTTCAAATGGTAAAGGTGCTCTTCATCTGAATTATAGAAAATTGTCAGGTCATCAAGATAAACAAATAGAAAGACATATTTTTCATTAGCGAATGCGATATCCATCGCTCGCTGAAAGGTTGCTCCAACATTTTTCAATCCGAAAGGCATCTTTGCATAATGAAAAGTTCCCCATGGAGTGGTGAATGCTGTTTTGTCTCTATCATCCTCGTGGACCAGAATTTGGTTATAACCTAAATACCCATCAAGTAGTGACATGCGGGATGCTCCAACTACTCTCTGAAGTATGTGATCCATCTAAGGCAATGGATAGTTGTCCTTCAAAGAAACTTTGTTCAGATTTCTAAAATCAATACATAGCTGAATCTCACCTGTTTTCTTGCGCATGGGCACCAAGTTTGAAATCCAATCTAAAAATCTTATGGGGACAATGATACCGGCTTTGTACAACCGATTCACTTCCTTCTCAATTGAGGGCAGCAAATTTGGATTTATTCTTCTTAGCTTCTGACAAAAAGACTTTTGATTTGGCTTGATTAGGATGACATGTTGAATTACGCTTGTATTGTATGCCTTCAAGTCTAAATAATCCCAAGCAAATACATCAGTAAAAGAAGATAACAAACTGATATACTTTGCTTTTACCTATGGAGGCAACACCTTTGATAATTTCACCATTTTGGGATTTTCAATTGACCCAATGTTCACATCCTCAACTCTTTTCTCAGTTGGTAGCAAGCTTGGTTTTTGGGCCACATCGTCCCGATTGAACAACTCCTCTAAAGGTATTAGACCTTTAGGAATGATGTTGTCTTTCAGCTGCAAAACTTCCATCTGATTGACTTCTATATCCGCCTCACCATTATCATACTCCACATCAATAGAAGTGTCTTTGAATTTACCTTCATTTTGCAGAAATTCATCGATCTCTTCATCAACTTGAAATACCTGCCAATACCTTTGATTGTCGGGGACAACTGGGTGATGTTTCACATGAATCTCAAATTTGTTGTTTGAATTTATCGAAATTTTCAAATTACTTGATGCTGTTGCAAGTGAATCCACATGACATTCTAAACATGAGGGACACATGTCAAAGTGTAATCTAAAAATACTTTCAAGATATCTAATACCGCATTGTGGTAGGCACACATTTGAGGATGCTTAGCTTGGTATTCCCCTTTCACCTGCTTGATAACTAACTCAGAGTCGCCATAGACTGAAATCCTTTTAGCATTCAATTTTCTAAGAATTTTCAAACCTACAATTAAAGCCTCATATTCAGCCTCATTATTGGAACAGTCAAAATCTAGTTTATAAGAACAGACCCTTACATTGCTTGGCACTTTGTTTGGAGCGAAAACAGGGCTATGTATCCAGATGCCAATTCCAGCACCTTCCCTTCCTACCACGCGATCAGAATCCATGCTCCACAGGCCTACTTCGTCCTCTTCCAAATGCTTCAATTCTGCTTGTTCTGTTTCTCTTCCTTGTTGTCCATCAATATGTTGCTACTATTTGAAGGCTAATTGCTCAACGGTACTATCAGGTCTTTGTTTTTCTTGCTTTAAAACCTCGTTGAAATTTCCAATGATCTTAGGAATGTCTTCTACTTCAACTACTTGGATATTTACATCATTTAAGCTATCTAAATACAAAACAAATGATTATAAATCAGTATCTACATAGTTGATTGGATGATTTACCAGTTTCTCCTTACTAGTGATCATGTATTTCATCTTTTGTTCCCAGTATAGTTTCCTCATTTGACCGAACACGAGAACGGTAGCATAGGAGAAATAAAGTTGCATTGTCCCTTTAATCTTTGCTCCCCAAGATCTGGAAAGAAGCATGCCAAATCTAGGAGGTATATCTGCCACAACCACATCCATCAAAACATTTTTAGCCGGAATCTGAACCAAACTGACTACCAAATCCTTAATAAGACCAATGCACCTTACTCTACCAGAATCAAAAGAGTAAAGGTCATGATATTTTCTAGTGATACCAAATCCCAATTTCTCCATGATGGCCTTAGGCATGAGATTATGGGAGGCCCCAAAATCAAACATAGCATTGTGTAACACATAGTCATGCACCCTAAGGCTGATGTAGAAAGGAGCTACATCACTATCTTGAGACTGACCTTCCAACGCTGGACAAAAAATCAACTTAGGACTATCATCCTCCATGTACACCATATCAGATGATGGATCTAAATTCAGAATCTTAGACAACTGACCTTTGTAGTTGCTATTCTTCATCAACTCAGTCAAAGGAATGGATATTTTTAACTTAGTAATTTCATTTTCTAAGTTAAAAACTGAAACTTTTTCTACCTCTTTCGTTGAAACATCTTTCTTTTCAATTTTCTCCTTTGACACACTTGGCTGATTGGATCTCTCATTTGCTGATCGCGTTTTGCTGGTGGTAGGATCAGCTGTCTCTTTTCCCTTTTTCTGCACAATGGGAGGATCATTCTTTGGCGCTGCTGGCTCCTTCCTTTTCTGAATTGGATTTATGGGCACATCTCTACTTTGAAGTGAATATTGTCACTGCTGAGCTGACAAAGCATTCATATATCCTCTTTGGTATTCATTAGACTCTTCCTCAAGAACTATCTCATTTGCCAAAATGAAATTTCAACCCTTTGTACAGCTGAATTCTCAGAATACTCCTCATTTTCAGTAATAAAAATTGGCATATCATTGGGTGTAAAGAAATGATTCTCCTCTCCAATCACATTCTCCTCCTCATTTGATTCCGGACCATGTACAAAATTTTTCTGTAAGGGTGTCTTGACCTGCTGCTGCACTGGTTGATATTGTGCTCACTGCTCTCTTTGTTTGATTCTAAATTGTGGTTGTTGTCGACCATGAAAGTTTGGTTTTCTAACTTGTGGTTCGGGCTTGTCAAGTGTCAATCTATCAAAAATTTGTTCCATCTTCCGAAGCACCTGATCTAAAGTGGAAACCTCTTCCTTTATTGTTACTTTCTTTTCAACCTTTGCTCTGGCTCTCTTGGCAAGCAGATTTGCTTCAACACTGACTGCAATATTTTGCATGTCTTCTAAAGTGGTCGTATCTCTTTCTCTTAATTGATAGGCCATATCAGGATCAAAGCCATCTGGAAACATAATCAAGGCCAACCCCATAGGTAGCTTTATATGATCAGGAATTGCATTGTAAACAAAGTTGAATCTAATACAATAATCTTGGACTGACTCACCAACATTCCGCTTGATGTTCTAATATTTGGAAAGGATCTGAAGAGGATTTTTCTTCACTTCCCAGCGATCCAAAAATTGTCTCTACAGATTGGCCAACGTAGTGATACTTGCAGCCGGCAAAGCTCTGAACCATTTCCTCACTTCACCACCAAAGGTTTGTACAAACAGTCTCATTGTCACGTTTTCTACATCAATCTCATGTGGGTCAGAAAAATCTGTCATCCTATCCACATGTTGCTAAGCTGTAACACTGTGAGGAGTGCCATCAAAAAATGGAATTTTGCTTTGATAATCGGTGGGCATATCATCTAAATTTTGAGGCAGCACAAGGGGCACAAAACGAGCAGCCATTGCTCTTGATGGATTCGGTCTTGGGGATGTTGGGGGAGTGGGTGCAGTTGATGTGTGGGGTATATGAGGAGGTGTGTGTGGAGGCGAAGAAATTTTGGATGTTTGAGGGGTAGATGGAGGTGAAACCACTGCAGATTTTTTATCAGGGATACAAGGTTGCACGGGGATGGTGGGAATGAAAGGCATTTCAATGGGAATTCCAGTGCTAGATGCAATCGCGGAGGACCCAAGGGTTGCAGATGTAGTTTCTAAGAAATTAGCGATGTTCAAATCCACGATTGAATTTTGGAGCTATTTCAAGATATAATCATCAATTGATTTATTGGCCTTTTCAGTTTCAAGATCTTTGACAAATTCTGGATTTAAGACAATAGAACCAACAACACTTTCGGATTTAGTCTCAAATAGCGACAAATCAAACTGTTCGTCAAACTTGATATCTTCAAGATACTCAAAAACTGCAGGGCATGAACGAGATTTGAACACAGGAGTTACAGAACTTTCTTTACGAAGGATTCTTGGAATAAGATTGGGATTTTTGTACACAGGAGGAGGATCAGGATCTGGATTTGCTCTGGCATATCTTCTGGAAGTTAGTGTGCTACTATTTCCAAGAAATCAAATGGACATTGGCAACTTGTTCAACCTATAAAATTTTAAACTTATCATCAAAAAGCTTAGAATTATCAGATGTACTGGGGTAATTTGCAAGCTAGATATTTTGTTTATAAGACTAGACTAGAGATTGACTGAAGTAGCTTTTATCTACTTGCGCTAATGCAAAGCAAAAGTGTTTTGAAGGCTACCTAGCTAATCTTCAAATTCCGTCTATAGTTTATAAAACAAAAAACACTAACAAACAACCAATTTCTTTCCCATTATGGTTGCCACTATGTTAGAGCCTAAATCTACCTCAGGCTAAGAAAGGTAGGATCCAGGGCCAACATCAAACCATGCTTAACCTGGTAGCTAGCCTTACCAGGTCAGGAGAGGGCTCTCTCCTGGTCAATCTTAGGAAAGATATGATCAATAAGGGCTTGATATGACTAATATGCTAACCAATTTTAGGCTAGGTATGTATGTAAATGACTTTGATTGAATTTAAAGATGTTTTTGTTGGCTCCAATGGAAAGGCAGATTTTGGGTGTGGGGAATGAGGCTCAGTCTTGTAGAGATCTCAATGGGGAAAGGTAGAAAACTAATTTGGCACTTCAAATTTATTGAGATGGAGAGATTAGATAGGTCAGGAGTTGAAGAGGGCAAGAAAAGCCATGGATCCTCCTCAAACAGTTGAAAGCATCAAAAAACTAAAGCAAACCCCAATAGAGTACTGTAATTTCAATGGATTCTACCCTTTCCCTTGTTTGATTTAGTTAAGAAGAAACAAGATATATAATGACATACATAACACATAAGTAGATTCATAATTACAGAAGAAATCACTATACCAAAACAAAATGCCACATGAATCCCAAAGAGTGCCGCAAACCCTGTTCTTAATTGCTCAACCAAAATACTGATATGAGTATACAATGAAGCTCCTTGCTTTCTCAAAAGTCCAACCCTGCTAATGACTTAAAAATCACAAGATATAGACAAACCATAGCTCATCCTAGCCTCTACAGGTCGATCTCACTAGTTTAGGAGCCATTCCAACTAATTCTAAACTGAGAACTAGAAATTAGGCAATGGAACAACATGCCTCTAGAAACAAGGGAATTGATTCATTCAATTTCAAACAACTTTTTGATAGATGAATCTACCTCCATAAGTAAAAATTTGACATATTTACATCATGATCCATCAATTTACATTAAATTACATCACAAGTTTGACATTAAGAATGAGAAAATGTCAAACTGTCAAAAGCTGGCAAAAACAGAGTATACTTGGTCAAACTGAGTATAATGTCCCCTATGCGCCGCACTGATTTCCCCTTCTTGGTCTCCAAATTTGCTCCACATGTGCTTGTTGGAAAGGTCTGCCTATCTACTTTCCAACCTAAGTGGAATTTTGGAATTTGGCCTCCATTTTCCCCTCCAAAACTAAGTTCTCCCAACACTTCTTCCTGTGTGTCAAAATAGGGGCAGTAAGGTCATTTTTTGAGTGTTTTTGACCTTTTTGAGGGCTCAAAACCTGTCAAAATTTCTTGGCCATCAGTAGAAAAGCATATATTTTCATGCAAAATCCAAAAATTCTGAGTTTTTGTCATTTGGAGGCTCCCATCAAAAGCGAGCGCCAGGTGGCACGGCGCATAGGGCAGAAAAACTCTGTTTTTTGTGCCAAAACTTCCAAAAATGCAAAAAGTGTCCCAATTTTTTTTGAAATTTGGGCTGATTCTTCTCCATCAAGCATTGTGTTGGGGCAAGGAAGCCTCAGCCAATATCTGAAGTCTATCATGCTCCTTTTTCCTCTTTGATGCCCTTTTCAATTTTTCCTTTAAGCTCCTGATTCTCTCCTTGTAGACTTTGTTTCTCGCCATGTAATGATAAGCCATATGCCTCAACAATGTTTTCTCCCTATTGGCCTTCTCCAACAAATTTTCTAAGCGGATATTGACTTTTTCAGGCCAAGATTCCCGATCGGCATTGATTTCTTGCTCAAGTGATGTGAATTTCACCTTCCTCCTTTTGGTAGCTTAGTGGCTTTCCCGAATGTTTTGCAAATCTATAATCGCTTGATGATCCTCAAGCTACTTATTTCTTTGCTCCAGGTACTTTATTATCCACTTAGCCCTTTCCAAGTTGAGGGACAAAGCATTGATATCCACCTGTTGCTCCTAGATGACTTCTTTGAGATTTGAGCTTTGCGGGTCCACATCAGTATCATCACCCTCAATGAAAATGAAATTGGTCTCCTACTCACCTGAAGGCCCCTCATCCTGTAATGGCCTCTTGCCTTTGTCCTGAACCTACTATGCTGATGAAGGAAGTGCGACCCCTTCCACCCAGTGTGGAGATAATACTCGCTTCACTACTGCAAACAACCGTTTGGTGCCCTTTTTATAAGTGACGAACACCGACATACTGACGATCTGTGTCTCATTACCTTCCTACTGATATGAAGGTCCACTTGTCTCATGCATGACCTCTGGAGGTCCCTGAGGAGCTGTGAAAAACTAACGAGAAATGAAGTCCTCCCAAGTGATGCCCTACAAACCAAGCTGATGGATGACCACAATTTTAATGAGAGAAAAATGATATATACTATTGAACTGTTGCTGAGGAGTATTTTGTTGTACTAGGGTGGTCATCTTCTTAATATTTCAGCACATGAAGTAGGGGAGATTCATCATTCTCACCCTGGTAAAATGCATTAGCAGTCTAATATGGTAGCCATATCAGCAGGAAAACTGGCCCTCACAACTGAAATATTTCATTATCAGTTTCACTAAAGGAGCATATGAATCTTTGAGGTACCAAAAAGGAAACACTCTACTGATTTGTCTCAAGTAACTGGGCTTGATGTATGTTTCATGATGTTGCCTGTTTATTTGCTACCTTTTGTTCCATTGCTCTCTAATATTAGGAATACCAGTTGCTAGAGAAATAGATTTTGGTGTTAAAGTAAATGTTACACTAGCTAGAGTGGCTTGACCATCATGTAAATGAAGCACAAACAAATGGGCCAACTCATGGTGAAATTGAATTCTAGCAACCAACTCATAGAACTCATAGCAGGACTAGTGTTGGAAACAAGTGATGGCAAGAGGGCAGGCCTGTAGCTCAGCAAGGGTAGTGTGTTCCTCTCATATATGTTTTCCACCTTTATGAGGCCTCCTGGGTGGATGTACCTCTGTAGGAGAATCACTAGGTGTCTCTTCGTCATGGTCATGTGAAGGATCAGACTCCATATTTGCTAGTGGGTGTGTTTTCTTGATGAGTAGTAGGTGTTAGGTAAACTTGACTCAGGATAGAGTCAAAAGTTGACGAGGTTAAATAGTGATGGTTTTGGGGCACATGGTATTGTGCACCCATGGTATTCTGCCCGTGGTATTATATGTAATGGAGCCTAT
>APFE030177093.1:92413-110077 GCA_000404065.3 Pinus taeda
AGGGTTTTGGCCAAGGATAATGAAATTTCATTATGATTGGGTTTTTCCCTGGATTTGGGGTTTTCCCGGATAAACATGTGTATTTATGTGTTTAAGGTTATTGCTGGTTAATTTTATATTTATTCCTCTCAGTAATTATTTATGTTGTGCAGTAAATTCTTAACAATTGGTATCGGAGCCAAGTTGGCTTGAGAAGAACTTATTTTGTTGCCAAGGGTTTGTTTTGGCTTGGTGAATGAAGGGGATATGATTTGTTGCGCTGATGCTATGGATATAGATCAACCAAACAAGAAGCATTGCACGTTATCACGCTCCAGATCCAGATCAAGGCTTCCTGGTGAAGTCACCCCAGGCGAGGGTTTCAAGGATTCATCTCAGAAATTAAAGGTAGTTAAACTTGGCAAGAAGGCAGCAAAGAAACAAAAGAAGGATGCCTGCAATTGAGAGAGGATGGATCAGAATAGCAGCAGCAATAGCAGTAGCAATAAAAAAAAATAAAAAAATTAATGAAGTCAAAATTATTGCATGTAAATGGGCATACTACTGTAAGACCTGGTAAGGCATGTGTACCCCTCGGTAATCACCGGTAAAGTCTGGGTTAGATCTAGGTGGTAGGGGGGATGTCAGGTTAACAATACCCCGAGTAAAAACTTTGAGGGGGGTAAGAGCTAGAGTGAGCGGGATTGTCTCACTTAGCAGGTTTGGCTGGAATTAGTCAAAGAACCCCAAGTCAAGTTTAAGGGGGGAAATTGTTAGGTAAACTTGACTCAGGATAGAGTCAAAAGTTGACGAGGTTAAATAGTGATGGTTTTGGGGCAAATGGTATTGTGCACCCATGGTATTCTGCCCATGGTATTATATGTAATGGAGACTATAAAAGGCTGGAAGGACTTCATTGTAATGCATGGCCTGGAGGTGAGCGGTGAAGGCTCACTTGGCCGGATTGGCCAGGGTTTTGGCCAAGGATAATGAAATTTCATTATGATTGGGTTTTTCCCTGGATTTGGGGTTTTCCCGGATAAACATGTGTATTTATGTGTTTAAGGTTATTGCTGGTTAATTTTATATTTATTCCTCTCGGTAATTAACTTATGTTCTTGGGTAAATTTCTTAACAGTAGGAGGTTTATGGTGTTTTGTTTTTCTGCCACCAAGGGAAAAGTATAGGAGGGACTGTGGAGGGAGAGAGTATGAGGGATTTTGGGACTTTTAGGAGAAGGTGTTGTTTGGGAAATAGGGGATTAGGGAGTGATATGTAAGTTTTAGGGACAGAAATTAGGGTTTGGGGATTTGTAGTTAGGATTTGGGAAATGGGAATTGGGAATAGGGGTAGATGATTTTTTGGGAATATGGGAGTTGGGGAATGGGGGAATAAGGTGAAAAAATGAGTGAATAAGTGAAAAGGTGAGGGAAGGGAGGAATAAACTTGGCATTCAAATGATAAGTGCAAACCCTAAGCAATATTTTCTTGAGAAATGGCAAGTAAGTATGGTTTGATTTTTTTCACATAACCACCATAAATATTGAAGAAAAACTCTTTCACTAGCAATGAGGAGGTCGTAACTTACTTGCACAATGAAATATTTGACCATTGTGGGCGATTTGAGGGAGTTACTAAAGAAATCGGGCTTGGCAACTCTATGCGCAGCGCCTCAAACCCAATGCACCGTGCCCTTTGTGTGTGTCGCGCCAGTTGAAATTTACACTGGAAATCATGGTCCTATGCACCGTACCACTTGTGTGCACCACACCACTCACCTAGTGCACCGCGCCTCTGAATTTGGACAGTTTCCTCCAAGTTTCTCTTGCTTTTCTCAAACATGGCCTTGCTTTGCCCACACTTTGTTCTTTGAATGCAAATGAGCCTTTCAATTGAGAAAAATGTTTTAGACCCAAGATCTTTTAATTTTTGTTTCATAAAAACCCACTTTCATAATGTTTACAATGTGACTTTACCTTTGCACTCTGTTTTTTGAGCTTTTCACTATGTTTGAGTTTTTTAATGAGCTGAATGACTTGGTTTTTGTTTTCTTTGCAGGGGATTGGAGCTACTAAGGCTTGGGAAAGAGACCAGGGTTGCCCTTAAACTGATTTACATATGAAAGAAATCAAATTACATCAATTAATACAATAGAACCTAAAATACTCTATTTTTCCTCAAAACAAAGTTTTGAGGAAAAATACATCTTTGAGCAATTGATTATGAAATTTATTGGTACTGGAACCTCCTCATATTCCTGCTGACTGTTATTGGACTTTTTGAAACCATTTTTGATGAAACCCTAGACCTAATGATAGTAAAACCCTAGAAGAATGACTCTTGAAATTTTAAAGACAAAAGGTTGACTATAAATGATCTTCATGAGTAAAAATGGGCCGGCAGGTAAAGGACATGAGGGAAAATGTAGGAGAAGCCACTACTGTCAAATGATCCATGCTCCTAATGGAATGCAACTGAATAGGCAGGACACCTAATCTGCAATGCAACAAGAGGATTTGATCTCTGATGGAGGGATGAAGATACCGACACTAACAAAATTCTTTCTCCGAGACTTCCACTTGATCAATTATCCACTTAACTATATCTGTATATGGAATTATTTTAGCCTTGTGCCTATGTAGTGTAGAAATGAGCATGTTGTTTCGAAGAGGGAAGTGTCGAAGAAAATATGACCATAAGATGTGGCCTTTACTACCAAAGGTCTTGGCTTCTGTTCTTCTAATAAATCATACATGAGCTCCCATGTTGAGGTTCCTTCATCTCTACTTCATGTAGTGTCAAAGAACAGAGGGATCATTTCTAATTTTTCAGACGCAGTTGCCTTTCCCCTCTTTTCCATTTCTCCCAACAACTCTTGCTGTGGATTGTTCCTGAAAATGGAGTGAAGAAAAAGGTATGAATAGACAGAAGTGAAAATGAACATAAGAATGAATGATACAAATGATTTTGAAAAGGTGACAAGAAAGGAGTTTTTATTAAATGCAAGTGAGAAGATATCGTATCATGTGGAACAACTTTTCAAACGTAAATGCCATTAACCCATACTAAATTCCCACTAATGGTTTCCTATCCATAGCTTTATTTCTCATTAATGTTTTGCATCATAAGTCGGGAAAGAAACTTATTAGGGTGGTGAGATTTTTATCTGTGAAAATGTCGATTTTGCGATTTGCGATGCAATATCGCAAATTGCATTATCGCGTTTTGTGTGTGTTCTTTCTTTCCGATTCCTTTGGTTTCTCTGAAATATGATATATGGGGCATTCTTTATTAGTTTTCAAAGCATAGCTTATTTGATAGGGTTTTCTTTGTAGACCCGTTCTTCGTCGCACAACAAACTTGAGTGTTTTTATAACATAATTAGAAATCAAGTCCAGGGTCCCATCGCATTTCAAAATATCGGAGGGTTGATAAGTTTTCATATCTCTTTTAAGGGTTTGTAATGCGATGTGATAAGCGTGAACACATCATCACAATATCGCATTTCGCATGGTTAAATATACTTTGTAAAGGTGCTCTCTTTGCAAGTAGTGATATGTGATGCAAGCCTTACTTTAATAAGAAACGTTTTTAGGACTTAGTTCAAAATGAAAAGTCTAATAGTTTCAAGGTTAAGCATGATAATTCATTTTCATTTTTTTTCCACGAGTTTTGGTGGCTAACAGGGCTTTTGACATGGTTGATCATGCGATATATGAAAAGGCAAGCATTTGTTAGCTTTTCAAAGGGTTTCATCTTGATATCTTGCTTTATTCCAAAAAATAACAAGAAAATGTCTAAATGTTAATCTTTCTTTTTGGAAGGAATTTTTAATGGTCCCCGTTTATTAACATAATATTAGCTATTATGTTAACAAATGGGGGTGGTTATTGAATAGCATAAAAATTGGTGATTTGCTGGAAGAACCAGTTATCTATGACAGTTTTTTGAAATTTCTAAAAACTTCCAGAATAAATATAGTTTAGAAAAGCAAAGATACATGAAATATAAGATAAGTAACATTACTCTGAATCATAGAAACAACACCTACCTAATTTCCATTCTTTTGATCATTCTTTTCAATATGAAAGTTTCTTTGTCTACATCAGTCATTACATGGCTTTAAAGATAAAAATAGGGGGACTCTCATAAATCAACTTTTAAGTGTACTTAGTTGTCATAGTTAGAGCCTCTGTTGCCAGCAGGCATCCAAAGCCTCGGTAGAATTACCTTTTAACCAGAAATGATTTAGTATCCCATCTAGATAATAATGCAATCCTTAAAGATAAGTTCAAGTTTATATACTTATTTTTCCAAACAATGCTCTTTTCTTTAAAATTTTCATTTTACTCCTTAAAGGACATTGTCTTGGTTTGGTGACCAAAGTTCACAATGCCATTCACTTATTGTAAATTAGCTGAACAAGATGGCTCTTGATGAGACCCCTTGTCATTTGATTGATGCAATCTTAAGCCATTACCCCCTTTTGATATGCAATATAGGTAATGTCAGCTAGTCATTTCCCTATGATCATGGTAAGCCATCTCTTGATGAGACCTCTTATCCTTTAAGTTTAAGCATATTTTAGAATTACAGTCTGAGAATGAAAGATTACTAGATGGGGAGAATCATTGACTCTTTAAGAGTTTCTGGATGAAAATTGCAGAGTTAAAGATGCTTTTCTCTAGAGAGACTTTTTCTTTGTTGAAGATAATTTTCTTGACTAATGGTAGAGCAAAGGTTTCTTTATAAAGTCAAGGTTTAGAGAAAGACAAATAATTTCGACAGAGAAAAAGAAATTTCAGAGCAATAAAACTTAACCCATGTTTCAAATGAGAAAGTCATTTTCTTAACCATCTTTTCTTATACAAGCAAAAAGTCAAAATATAAAAGAGACTATTATTTGTAAAGCCAAAAGTAAATGCTACTCAACTTTTATTTTTCCTAAAAAGAAAAGACAATAATATACAAGGAATAGAAGAGGTGATCTTCTATGAAAAATATTTCTTAAGGATCTTCCCATTAACAGGTAGAGATTCTCTCTTGCCTGATAAATCTTGTAATAAAAAGGTTGATGGGCCTATTTGTTCCACAATCTGAAATGGGCCAAGCCACATTCATTGGAACTTGGTATGCTTACCTTTTTCCTCGTGTGCTTTATCCCATTTCAATACCATGTCTCTAAGATGAAAGGATTTTGTACTTACCAAATTAGCATCAAAGGAAGCTTTAAATAACTGTTGATGATGTGCATGTGTAATTTTGGCCTTTTTCCTTTCTTCTTCAAGCTTAAGGATTTGTAATTGTCTCACTTGCATAGAAGAAGAAGGAGTTTCTTCAATAAATTGAACTAGGGCTACCGAGGGAATAGCTACATTTGTTGGAAGGAAAGATTATTTCCCATAGATCAAATTAAAAAGAGAAGTGCCTATGGAGGCCTTCTATGTTATTCGATCTACTCAAAGAGCAAAGCCATTCTGTGTTATTCTTATGAGATTTTTGTTTATAGATTCGGCTAAGCCATTTCCTTGAGGATAATAGTTAGGAGAGTATTTAAGTTTAAAACATCTTTTGAGAGCAAATTCTATCATAAAATTGCCTAAAAAATAAGATGCATTATCAAACATAAGGGGAGATGGCAGACCAAATCTGGGAATAATAAAATGATCGATGAATTCAATGATGTTTTCAGAATTGGCTACCTTAAGTAGAATTTCTTCCACCCATTTTGTGAAGTAATTAGTTGCTATAAGAATGTATCTATGCTGCTTAGAGGAGTGAGGAACGATCTCACCTATTATGTCTAGTCAGCATTGTTCAAATGGATGTTCAATGTTGACTAGTTGCAATGGTAATGCAGGTTTCCTCTGTCTGCTAGCAACTGTTTGAAAAAATATACATTTCCTTACATCACGGTGTGTATCCTTGAATAAGGGTGGCCAACAATAGCCAGCATGCATGATATTATGTGCGGTTGTATCCCCTCCAAAATTTTCACCGGCTAGTCCATCATGGAGTTCCTGCAAAACCTTATCTGCCTCATATTTTTCAAGACATCGAAGCAAAACAGAATCATAATTTATTCTAAATAACACATTATTGATGATATGGTATTGTTTACATTTTAGCCTCAAATCCCTTTTCCTTTGGTAACTTAGTTGTGGAGGGGCATACCCATTTTTTAAATAAAGGATGATATTAGCATATCTAGATTCAGTGTCATTAAGGCTTACCTTATATACTTGTATATCATCACCTAAATCTTGTAGCACTGATAAGTTGGATGCTCCTGCTAACATTCTGCAAAAAACTTGACCTTTTACAATTTTATCTGGTCTGATTTCAATGTCATATTCTTTTAGTGTCATTACCCAATTTTCCTTCTTCTCACCTACATCCCTTTGTATTAATAAATTTCTGACTGCTGAGAATGGTACTACTACCTTTGTTTGGGTTTTGAGGAGGAAAGGTCTAAAATGTTTTATGGGTTTGAAAATAGCAAAGGCTTGTTTTTCAACATCTGAACAATTCAATTTAGCCCCCTGTAAATTGGAGATAAAGAAAGAAATTGGTGCTTCAGCTTTATCATCATTGACCTGTGTTAATATAGCTGCATATGATTTCTCAGAAGCAAAAGTATATAAAATGAAATGATTAGAAAAATTCAAAGTTGCCAAAGAGGGAGCATTTATGGTCACTTATTTATTAAAATCAAAGGCTTCATGTTTTGTGTGTCCCAAATTTAAAAACTGAATTTTTTTTAATCATGGATTGAAGAGGACTTTTTGTTTTCAGATAACAATCTTGGAAGGGATGCTTGATTTTGACTGAAACCCTATTCTGTGCGGCCGCCATGGCTTCCCCGAACTCCTCTAGAGCGAGCCTGCAGCAGGAAGGTGAGAAGCAGTGGCGGTGGCTGCCGCTAACGCCATCTATTCGTTGCACAGACCAGCGCGAGGATGAAAATATGGAATATGGTAAAATCTGTGAGTTGAAATGGAAGCAAGGTCATGTTGCTAATGACCTGGCCCAACCTAAATCAGAGTCAGGTGAGATCTATCCAGAAATGTATAGCTATCGCCGTAAAGACATGATCGAGCTGATACATGAGCCAAGAAACTCGAGGTTAATGACATTGCAGGGGTTCCATTTGGAAATGAAGTATCCATTTCAGGATGACTTCAGGACCGGCCATCTTCGGCGCACAGACAACAGGACTGTCCATCTTTAGCGCCCAGGTAGTGAGGATGAGGGTGTAACTTCGTCTCCTCATTCAGGTAGCTGAGATCTTATTCATCTCCAGCAGGAGAGTCATCAGATTCAAATAATTCTTTTGATAGGAAAAACCTTGCTCCTTGGGGTCCAACCAACTTTCACAGTGCACCATCTCTCAAAGATTCTCGAACAGAGATTGGGGATTCCTTCCTCCCTTCTTCGGCTCCTCTTTGCTGGTAAGCAGCTTGATAACAATCTGCCTCTTTCCTTTTATAATATTGAAATAAATTCTATAGTTATCCTATCTCTTCATCTAAGGGGAGGTGCAGTTGGGCAATCCTCTGCCTCCAAAGGTTTTTCCTTCAAAGATGCAGTACATGCACAGCCTGCCAAGAAGTCTAGCCAATTTGTTGAGGTACCCAAACCTTTTTTGGTGGACAAAATGGAGGAAACCCCTGCCATTGAAATCTCTCATCCATCTTTGGATGATCAATTCTAGACATTCGCAGAAACAATGCTCATTTGCAGATTTAATGGTCTATGGCCCAGCACTGTTGATCTATACCAGTGGATCCTTTTTAATTGGACCAACAACTGCAAAGTCTTCTTCTGCTCGAAAGGCTTCTTTATTGTAACCTTTTCCTTCAACGAAGATTACCAGAAAGCTTTAACGGGGGGCTCCTGGTTCTGGGGATCAGCTGGACTTTTCCTCTCCCCCTGGTTCCCAGACTTTGACCCCTCCACTGCAGTCATCTCCAAGCTTCCTATCTGGGTCAGGCTTCCAAATCTCCCTGTGCATCTATGGCATTTTGCTATCTTTCAAGGAATCGGAGACACCCTAGGTCACTTCCTGACAACAGATACCTCAAGGGGGGAGAAAGGAATATACACCTATGGCAGAATTTGTGCAGAAATAGACATCAGTAAAGGGCTGCCAGATCAGGTCATCCTCAAAGTCAGGGACTTCCATTGGACACAAACTTTGGACTATGAGAATACAGCCTTCAGGTGTCGCCATTGCCATCAAACGGGGCATCTCCAGAACACATGTGCAGCGTTCCTTGACAAAAAGAAGAATATCACTCGCAAATCCAAATCCAAGAGTTGGAAACCTTGTGACAGGCCCCCTATGGATGACATAGAGTCTTTCAGCTCAGATGAGGAGGAATTTGATGTGAACGAGGAGAATTTGGAGCATCTGAAGGACTCGCCCTCTGCCCGTGCCATGGATCTTTCTGCGCCTTCGTTTTCGCAGAAGCTTTCTCATGTGTCTTCACCTTCTAATTCAGACAAGGAGTCTCCTCCTTTAGTTCAGAACAGTCTGCAAGTAGTTCCGATCCAGCCAGATCAAAATGGTTGGGTCAAAGTCAGTAAAAATAAAGGAAAAGAATGTAGATTGGATGATTCTGCCCATGCTGGGTAGACTCCCTAGACCAGCTCGTTTCTTTCTGCCCTTTCAGTTATCTTTTGCTTGTTCCGTGGTTGTTTTTGGGACCGAGGTTGATATCATATCATTTTCGGCTCCCTAGCTCCTTTGCTTAGCTTCTCTGCAAGCTCTGATTGTACCATATGTCTTTTCTTAATAGATTTAGTCTTAATTCACAAAAAAAAAAAAATCATGGATTGAAGAGGTAAAACTCATGAAAAGTCAGGGACAAATATTTTGACAAAATTTATCTGTCCCAGGAAAGACTGCATAGACTTTTTTTATGAGGTAAAGGAATTTAAAAAATTTCTCTTATTCTATAAGGGTCAATGTGAATCCCTTCTTTGGATACAATGAATCCAAGGAGTTTCCCTTCACTTAGCACAAATAAATATTTCTTAGGATTAAAATAAATTCCGTATGTCTGACAACATTCAAATATTTGTTTTGAATCTCTCAGATGATTACTGCATTTTTTGGAGTATACAATTATGTCATCTAAATAAACTACCATTGATTTATTTACCAAACCTTTGGAAGCTATGTCCATGGCTCTTTGAAATGTTTAACCAACATTGATTAATCCAAATGGCATCTTTTCATAGGCGTAGGTGCCCCATTTGGTTCTAAATGTAGTATTTAACTAGTCATCTGGATCTACTAGAATCTGATTATAACCTAAAAATCCATTGAGGAAAGACATTAGTTCTGAGCCTGCAACTGATTGCAATATCTATTCCATAGGAGGTAATAGAAAGTTGTCCTTTTAACAAGCTTTATTGAGATTGCAGAAGTCTATACATATTCGAATATCACCATTCTTTTTCTTGACTGGGACAAGGTTGGAGACCCACCTAGAATGCCTAACCGGGAAAATAGTCTTGGCTTTGAGCAGTTTATTTAATTCAGATTTAATCTGATTTTCTAAATTAGGATGAATCTTTCTCAATTTTTTCTACACGGGATTTTCATTAGATGTCATGGGGATGGTATGTTGAATTATAGAAGTGTCATATGGTTTAATATCTTCATAGTTCCAAGCAAAGACATTCTTCTATTTCTTCAACAAATGTATGAAGGCTGATTTTTCATATGATGTAAGACCAAGCCCTAGATTGATATTTTAAGGTTTAAGGTCAGTTCCAAGATTAACCAATGCAAACCTCAGATTTGAACTCTGAAGTTTTGAGTTGGTTGGTCTTTTGAATTTTTCCTTAAGGTCATATAAATCTTCTAGCTTAACAACAAACTTAGGTACAAAATTCATTGTTGCGTCTTTCTTAAGTTGGTTGTCATGTTGATCTTCATCATTATCTAGTCATCATAAGAACCTTCTGATGTCAAAAAGCTTATGATATCTGGATCATTATTAAAGACTCGCCAATTGGTCACATTGTCAGGAATAGAAGGCCTAAAAATCAATTCAATAGAAAAGCGACTAGGACTGTAATCTCCTGGTGGAATGAGCTTGGAGGCCACATTAGCCAAAAGACCAATAGTTGTGTTTTGGAGTCTTGGGATAGGGGAAATATTAAATGTTTTAAAGTGAGAAGTAAGGTCTTGGACTAACAATTGATAATGTTTCAAATGTCCAGATAAATAGTGTATAGTATTTCTTACCTGTTTTATCACAATTTTTGAATCCCCAAACACTTGTTGGTGTTTGATATTAAGGTCAATGGCATTATACAGGCCTTGAACTAATGCTTCATATTCAGCAGTGTTGTTTGTGCAATCAAATTAAAGTCTACATGCTAACATAGTTTTTCCCACTTCTGGGCTAACTAATATGTATCCTGCTCCTCCTCCATCATTGGATTTAGATCCCTCAAAAAATAATTTCCAGAATAAAGAGCTAACTAAAGGTTTATCTACAAAATTTTAAAACTTAGAAGTATCTATTTAAGAAAAGTTTTCAACTTGTGATACAACAAAATTTTCCAAGAAAGGTGAAGTATTTGCATTGAAATTTCCTAGAAATGATTCGACTGAGTAGTTTCCGATGATATCGCTACTATATGTGACTGGTTTGTTCTTTCCTTCTAATTTTGTAACAATATACTTTTGATGTTTTTCACGATCAACCCTGATTTGATTTGGCTTGCCATTATAGGGAAGCCAAATGTGAGAGCAGTTAGTCACAAAATAACCATGGAGCTTCTCTGACTAGTCTCTACTAAGGATTAAACCATAGAACTTGGGAATATCAGCTATAATAATGTCAATGACTCTACACTTTAAGGTTCAATGAAAGTCTAATGGTAACTTGATTAAGTTCCCCTATAACTTTGACTTGGGATTACTCTAACTACATAATGCACACAACAAATTTTTGGGATGAACATTCAGTTTTGCGTAAACTTTTCTTGGTAAAATATTAAATGAAGCTCCAGAGTCAACTAAATAATTGTGTGGATTTTTGTTGAAAATTTCAAAAGTCAACAAAAATGGAGATTTATGGGATTTAGATCTTCCTCCAATTAGAGAAATATCGGTAGGATCGATTATCTCTAGTAAAGTACTAGGGGGCCTTCCCATTTCTTGGCCAACTTGTGAGACTACAACGGTAGGAAGAGGTGAAGTACAAACTTCTTTGAGTTCTTTGAGTAGCAGCTTCAGTTGATGTTTCAACTTTATAAACTCATGAAAGGTAATGTTTTCCCTAGTATTTTTCGTATCATCCACAATGTTTTATTCCATTTCATCGGATACTATCAGGGTCTTAGCTGGAGGTGAAGAATTTGATTGAAGAGGAGTAATTTAGGTAGATTTGGATGGAGACTTCTTAATTGTTGTTTTTTCCTTCAGGGCCAGAGTTGATACCTTCTTCTTCGGATTTGTTTGAGGTGAATAAATAGGGTTTCTACTCCGGGTCGCAATAGGTAGTGCTTCTTGTGGGCCTTCATTGGGAAGGATAAAGTCCCATATTCCTTTTAATTCAAACACTTCTTCATCATCTATCTATTCTTTAGTTGTTGATACTTCATCATCCTCCATATTTGATTCATCATTTGATATAATTCTTGGAGGCTTAGGATCAGTGGAGCGATTCCTTTTATATGGTTTGAATTATTTCTTTGAGGAAGTCTCTACTACTTGTTTCTTGATATCAACCATTTCATTAGACATGGTTTTGAGGACTTTTTGTAAACCTTCAAGATAAAAAGGATCTTTAGTTACTTTTTTCTTGGATTCATCCCTAAAAGTCACTTTCTTGGATTTTTGTTCTTCTAAATAATTTTTCTTATCTAAGTCTAGAATTCATTTTTCTACAGCTATTGCTTCTTTCATATTTTCTGTCAAAGTTGGTTTGACAACCCTATCGACAAAAATAACTGTGTTTGAAGGGAGTGCAGAAATGCACCATTCATTTTGGACTTCATCACTGGGCTTGGATGTCATTGGTATTTTATTCAATAACTTGTTGAAATGAGAATTGAAGTCTTTTATTGGTTATTTAGGTTTAGATTTCAAATTGGAGAGATTGTTGAGAACGGTAGTCGTGCATCTGTCATCTCCAAATTTTCTGAGGAACTGCTCTTGAAAGGCATCCCAACTATTAATAGAACCTAATGGTAATGAAAAGTACCATGATCCTACTGATCCTTGTAAGGTATAGGGTAATAATCTTACAACTGCATCTTCTTCTACTACTTCATTTAGGTTAATGGACAACATAAAATTTTTACTATGTTCCTCAACTAGTAGGCCATTATTAGGGTTGAACTTTGGTAGCCACTTTTCAGGATGGGCTGGCAATTGGTGTAAAGACCTTGCCATCCATATAGCTCCTTGCTTTTTCCATGGTCTTGGATGGTTCTGAGCCATCGTTGGCACTTTCATAGAGGAAGATGTTCTAGTGGTTGAAGCTGATTGGGTAGAGGAGGCTTGTGCTCTAGTACCTGTGTAAATCACAATCTAGAGTTGTGAGGTGGGTGATTGACATTGTGATGAGATGGATGAAATGAACGAGGATGACTGAGGCGATGATGATATAACCTCACTATGGGATTTAAATGGTGTCTTCTTAGCCCTCTTACAGATTGGTAGAGGCAATTCGGATGGAGGGATCCCAAACTTTTCACTATGTGCTCTAGTCAATCTTTGATATGATGAAAACTGAGAAGTAATGATATCTTGGGATATCTCAGATTCTTCTTGAGATATCGAAATCCCCTGTAACTTATGAATCAGAGATTGGAATTCAAGGGTTCCTATAGAAGAATATGATCTAGGTTCTATGGAATTTCAATAGTGGGTTCTAAGGATGTGCTTATAACTTCTTGCTTAGGATTCGAAGATTTGGAATGCAATCTATAAGTTTGAGGTGAGAGTGAGGGAGTTTTACTCTTAGAATGGCCTTTTGGTTTGAATTTAATTTCCATTCATAGTTATGCCCTCCTTCTAGTGCGAAAATGTTGAAGCTTCGAAAAACGTTGCTACAACATGGAGGAAAAGCACCCAGTTCGAACCTTGCTTGGAAGCCCCTTTTCTATTTGGTGTAGTGGCTCCGACTGCGGATAATGGGACCAGTTTCACAAAATTTATTTTCATAGTCTTGATGGGGTGATATATGATGTAATAGGGTGATGATTAAGCTAAGTGTAATCTAATCTAAACTATTTGAACACATGCATATATCCTAGTTTAAACACTAGTAAACTATAACTATTCCTGGGAATAAAGTAAAGTATGTGATCTACAATAATTTCCTATAGCAATTGGTAATAAATATCATTCAATTTTAATAAGAATTGAAATCATTTAACAATAATCTTTTTGGATAAATAGTTAGCCAAAATGATTGTGAAAGATATATAACATATAGAATTGTTCATATATTCAGTAGAAAGCTAAAGCCAACACCATAGAAAAGTGCAATAATAATAACTAAAATTCAAACTTTCATACATAAAACAATTAAAGAAAATTTATTGCATGATACATAAATAGAAAAGAATCACAAGATAAAAGTACCATATATGATAAATTCTACTCATGTGTTTCAGCAATATCGACCTAATTCGAATCAATCCAACATCATCTAAGAGTGCAAAAGTGCAATTTCAGTAGAACATGCCAGATATAAAAGAAAATAGATAATGTTCCATTCATTCCACCAGAACCTCCTCAAAGGTATAGAAGTGCATGTTTTGAAGAATGTTTCTAATAAAATTTCTAGACCCCTCTCTAAATGCATGAGAGGGGTTTAAATACTAAAAATATAGGTCATAAAATAGATTATTACAAAATAGTTGAGGAGGTTTAAATGAACTTCCTCAAATTATGCTAAATAAAAATAAAGTAAAGTGACTAACTCCTTTTCATTTGATCCTTAAGATCGCAGATATATGTCATTGGTTTGAGCTGTGTCAGTTGGCCAATTGCAGATTTGAATTGTCTAAAAAATATAGCATTTTTCAATGCTGGATCCATTTTTTGTGTGGAGGTAGTTATGCATTGCAAGGTCATCCACTAGTTGTATGGTTTGACTAATAATTTCTAGTATGCTTCCAAGTTCATCTTGCTCATTTGTCTGATCACCTCCTCCTTTTCCTTTGCTGCTTGTCTCCATTGTTGCTCTAGTTGATTGGCCTTTGGAAAATATCTTGGTATAGATTTTGCAACCATGTTGGCGCCATGTATATTTTTGTTAATGACTTCAATGATGTTGTTTTATACTACTACTGTGACCATTGTTTCCCTTTTTGCTTGCTTGAGCCGAAAATCCCAGTCTGCAAATATAATTTCTTTATGTAATTCCTCCAGTTTTTGCAAATCAGCCTTTCTCCCATCTTCTCATTCTTGCCAGGTGATAAAGTTAGAAATCATTTTATGTAATTTGTCATACTTGAGCCTCATGTCGACGACTTGGCTTATGAGCTTATCACAGATCTCGCAATAAGGATTTATTTGTGAGAGTTTCTAGCACAAAACTTCCTTTTGTTTCATTAGTTGGGCATTAAGGCTGAGTTCTTCTTTTATGAACTGATTGATTTGCAGACTGTCTTTATACTTCTCTTTCATAGCTTGAATCTGTGCATCCTTTTCTACTAGGCTAGCTCGATGTTGTATTTCCATCTATTCAAACTCTTGCTATAGTTTGGCTATTTGTAACTCTTCTTGTTGGTTAGATTTTTCTTGCTCTAATTGTTGTTCCAACAGTAAGATCTTTTGTTATTTCTCTTTTAGGAGCAGTTGAAACTTTGTTGCTTTATTATTAGTTGTTGTAGCATAGGCTCACACAAATTGAGTTAGTCTTGAAAGGTTCTCAAATGGGTCCATGGGTGAACATTTCCAGGTAGTGTCCATTGGTTCGTTGTCGGGAGTGGCAATAACTGCAGCATCTAACTTTCTTTTCTTCCTCTACCTTTTGATGATAGCTTTACTGGTAGGGCTATAAAACACATCTAATGGGGGGAACTTCCTCAATTCTCAAAATTATTTTAGAAGTGGGGGTGGAAGGAATGAGCTCCACATCCTGAGTGCCTACAGTTTTCTCCACTATAATTTCTTGAGTTGATTTGTGTTGTGGAGTCTGTATCTTAGATGTTTGTTCCTCTATATGGATATTCTTATTAAAATGCTCCCATTATTTTTCTAAATCAACAGATGGGGGTTTCACCAACTGAGTGGAAGTAGAGGGAAGTTCATCCTGTTTCTTTCTCGAGGTTTGTTCGGATGCCTAAATTGTGGTTTTGGTTGTGTCCCTTTCAGACTCTCTAATTTTATTTCGCCCATTTCAAGACTATATATGTGAGTGCTCTGACTCGAGTAGATTTTTCCTGGGACTCTTCTTTGGAATTCTCTGGAGGTTTCATCTAAGCTTACATTGGGAGTTGGCTCCCTTATTGGTTCAATCTATAGCAGGTCTAATGGGACCTGTAATAATATCCTTTATCTATATTCACGGAAGGCTTGAAGATCATATGGGGTAAAAATTAGTGATGCCATATGTGTCACTTCTGAAAACGTCTCTTTCTATAGGAAGTGGTCATCGAAGGCATCTTCCTCATGGGTGAATGGTTTCACTTTCACCATAGTAGTGAAGTCTTTGGTGGTGCCGTTTGGGTCATATTGTCCTCCTGGGAATGTAGCCAATTTTAGAAATTTCATAATCTCTACTTCCTTGCATGCATGTCCAAAATCGTGTAGTGCAAACGCACCACATTGCAACGGAAATGTAGGCCAAATGGCCTTTTCTTGTTCCTTCAATCCTTTGCTTAGCCCACCTTCCCCTACTATTTGGTAGGCTACCTCCCTAACCATTAGCTTATCGGGGACATATTATGGGAGGACATGCGGTGAATCAATGCTCCCGAATACTTTGATATATGTAAATGTCTACTCCCTAAAACATCTGGCTACAGGTAGGATATCTACTTTAGCTTCTATAGAAAATCTAGGGGCATTCTTGTTGTAGAACTATTTATGAATAGGCAGTATAACTCCTTGACAAATTCAGTAAAAATGGGGGCAAAATCGAGATTCCCACATACTCTTATGATATATATGGATAGGAAGCGGGTCTTGTATAGTCCACTTCCATCCCATGATAGGAAATTTGGAACCAAAACAGATAGAATCCATTATATAGACATGTAAACCATAGAAGAGATACTCCTCCTTCTCCTATACTCCATTATGGCTTTCACCAAATTATCAAACAAAATTTTGGCCCAATTCATTATTGTTTCATTTACGGATGCATCTATTAATGGCAGCCATTATGGGGAAAATTTAGTACTATCAGGCTTGTTGAACATTCTACATAGCATGGCTGCTGCTAAACTATGAGGGGGAGATATAGATGATGTATAATACATACCCATCTTATCCTTTTTTATCTTGCCTTAATTTTCAGTCCAAGTTTATGTGACGTCTGCTAAGTTTTCATTCTCCTTAGCAAATTTCTCGAGGAATTGTTTATTGTATAGATTTTGTGGCTCTGGTAGATTGTACATAAGCCATAGACTATCTGGTGAAAAGGATCCCATAACCTCTTGTCTACTGTTATCGAATTCTCTGTCTGAGACATCCAACTGATTGATTATCCACTTAACCATATCTGTATATGGAATTATCTTCAGCCTCGCAGCTATGCGGCACAGAAATGAGCATGTTCTTTTGAAGAAGGAGGCGTCAGAGGAAATATGACCAACGGCTGTGGCCTTTGTTACCAGAGGTCTTGGTTTCTCTTCTTCTAATAAATCATACATGGCCCCCCATGTTGAGGTTCCTCTGCCTTTACTGCATGTAGTGTCAGAGAATAGAGGGATCATTTCTGATTTTGTAGATGCAGCTACCTTTCCCATCTTTGGCATTGCTCCCAACAACTCTTGTTGTGGATTGTGCCTGAAAATGGAGCAAAGAAAAAGCTATTAGATAGAAACAAGTAAAAATGAACATAAGAATGAATGATACAGATGATTTTGAAAATGTGACAAGAAAGGAATTTTTATTAAACGCAAATGAGAATATATCATATCACATCGAACAACTTTTCAAACGTAAAGGCCATTAACCTGTACTAAATGCACACAAATGGTTTCCTATCCATAACTTTATTGATCATTAATGCTTTTCATCGTATGTCAGGAAAGAAACTTATTAGTGTGGCGAGCCTTTTATCTACGAAAATGCCGATTTTGTGATTTGCAATGCAATATAGCAGATCACATTATAGCATTTCGTGTGTTCGCTTTCTTTTCCATTCCTTTGGTTTTTCAAAAATGTGATATACAGGGAATCCTTTATTAGTTTTCAAAGCATAACTTATTTGATAGGGTTTTCTTTGTAAAGCCTTTCTTTGTCGCGCAATGGACTTGAGTGTTTTTATAACATAATTGGCAATCAGGTCGCGGGTCCCATTGCATTTCGCAATATCGTAGGGTTGATAAGTTTTTAGATCTTTATTAAGGGTTTCTAATGCAATGCGGTAAGGGTGAATGCATTATCGCAATATCGTATTTCAAATGGTTAAAGATACCTTGTGAAGGTTATCTCTTCACAAGTAACAATATGTGATGCGGGCCTTACTTTAA
>APFE030177093.1:111182-150064 GCA_000404065.3 Pinus taeda
TCACAGGGCATGTATGGCTTCGATAGTGTTCTGCAGGAAGTTAAGGATACAAATGAGTTGGCAGTAGTGTTAAGAATCTGTTGTGACCATCATGGGTGATCGCTCCCGCTTCTTGTAAGAGAAGAAGCAAAACTGTGAAAACTGAAAGCGATGGGGAATTAGCTCAGAGAGAATGAGGCCTAATGTAACAGAAACTTGGGTGGACCAGAGGTGAGCAAGGAGACTGGTGTGGAGATATTTCTATAGGACTATCATTTTAGTTCACTTGTTAACTATATTTTGTTTTTTTATTGATATTATTATTCTGTTTTATTTTGCAAGAAAAGTATCTTTTTGTTGTAATAATTGGATGTGATAAAGCCAACACGCTAGGAAAACTAGTCATGTAGGCAGCTAGAAGCTCTAGCCTAAGATATTTTGTAATTTTCATGTTCTCCATCTCCTTATAAAAGAGAGGAATAAACACTTAGAAAAGGTGTTGAATCCTAAAGATTAAATACATGTTATTTCTGAGACTATATGACTTAAAGACTTGCATCTTTTAGAATATTAATGAAATGGTGGTGATTCCTACATTCGATTACTACAATATGTTCCCTCTCTATTTAAATTCCATTATGTTCACATTTCCTCTCTGATTTCATGTCATTGTAGTTGCCATAAATATTTCATATGTTCTTACATATTCATTTGTATTGACTTGTTAATGCACATGTGTGTATGTATCCTTAGGATTATATCTTTAAATAACACTTCATGAATCATAGCACCCAATCCTCTTTCATCCATTATGTTTGTATTTAACTAAGATAAGTGTAGAGTTCTTAAAGTTTCAACCTCTATATGATGATTTATTCTATCTCCTTATCTTCTTTCATTTCTCTTGCAAAAGATGATTAAACTATAGGTCCTCAAACTTCTCGGCCTCCACTAGTTCATATACATTTTTTTGTGAATTGTATATGTGAAAGAGTACCATAAATACATGTCTTATGTCCTTGGATGAATGAACCAACACATGTTGTTCATTGTATGTATTTAAATATGTGTATAAAATGTATATGATGTCTCTATTTTCCTGAAAATCATATGAGACACATAAAATTTAGATGTTACCAAGCACTGGTCTTGTAAGAAATCTGAGGCTATCTCTGGAAGTGACAACACCCTCAAACATAAAAGGAAAGGACACAAAATGAATAAGAAGAGAGCCATCAAAAACCAATAGAAATATGGCACCACAAACAAAGTGGCATGATAATTCACCAAACATAAACAAAACCATAAATCAAGCGCAAATAAATCACATAGCACCAAAAGCACAAAACTAGTAGCGAATGCCATGAATCAACCCCATGGGTTCGTAATGATTATCATACTACCATAAACATGTAATTGTGAGTGCATGAATAAACATAAAAATATACCAAATACCTTACCTTACTATGTTGAGCACGCTACCTTGTAACTGAACACATACAAATATCATCTCTCAAGGGATTCCAACTCTCTTGATGAATCCAACTATAACTAGAAACTGATTGTTATGCATGTAAAATACATGTTCTCGAATATAGCACATATCCACATAATATCAAACATATTCAAGGTTAATAACACTTCCTATATTCATACAAATCACTCATTCGTTTGGAATTGTAGCTTCCAAATATATCCAAATGAATTCTCACCCAATTCCTTTCTTTTACCTTTTTACCTTGCTACAATTGAATCTTATTCTATGCTATCAAATCACCCATCTATTAGTTATATAAACAAATCAATTGTTACCTTGTCACACTAATACCAAGCATGTTTCCTTGCAACTGCTCACACATGTATATCACTTCTTCCCGAAGATCAAGACATCATGTCTAATAATTTGAAATAAACCTTTACCAAGACTAACAATTGTGTCATAATCAACTCACAATCACTAGTAATAATACTAAAACTAGCACCCACTTGCATGCAAGTGCATATCAGTTGTCTCAACACATATTGTGTTAGTAAAACCATCTTAGACAAGATCATTCCTTGATGCAATATTATAGACATATTCATGTCATGCAATTAATCAAACATTCAAACAACCTGTAAGCATACCATGTTAGATAAATCAAATAGACAACATAATCAAACTCATACCTCAATGTATCTCAAGGTAGGCTATCACATCTGCACAAGTCAATCCATAATATTACACCACAATATCACAAGTATATCAACTCATACTTGAATATCATAACACTAATCATCTACACAAGCCAATCTAGATTAGAAAAATACATATAATATCAAGATATTAAGTACAATGACCATAATCATCGTGCATATGACCGCAATGCATATAACAACAAGTTAACTACCACACATGACTAATTGATGCATGTGCATATGACCATGTTGATTAACTAGCATCTATAATGCATGTAACCATAACAGCAATAGAATGAAATACATGTACATAACCATAACAACCATTAACCAACATAACTGCATGTGCAAAATTCAAACCTCTATGATGATCTTCTTTTATCTTGAGGTCCATTGCTAGAATCCGCCTCTCCTAGTCTATCTCAACCAACATGTCAGCATCATGATGACACAAATTGCATAATCACCATCACAATGCATGCATAAAAACTCATAGATGACTAACACGCATACATGAAAAACACATTCCCCTCATCTAGTCCAAGTGTTTGAATCATGCTATGATACCATTATGTGGTATCAAATATTACCCAAAGAGAGCACAATGTGCTATGATAACCTTATGTAATGATCTCCCACACACATTTCCCAAGTTCACCAGTCTACCAGCATAAATATGTGATGAAGAGTTACTATGATATGACCCAACCTCCTAGATATAATTAAGAAAGTGGGGTTAACACCTAGAAACTAGTTGACCTTACTCAATAGCTACCTGACCCCCAGGAGCTAAAAAACCACCCCAGGTTCCCAGACCCTGAGTTAGATTGCTTTTTCATTGACCTAAGCTATCAATCACAGGAATAACGCTACATCCACGCAACTGTAGGCCTCTAGTCATAGGCATAACACTACATCCATGCAACTGCAGTCCCAATTACTCAATTTTGATCCTGTAACTATGGAATCTATGCCACCTTTTCGAGGCTAGTCTCTATATCACATCCCAAAACTTGATGAGACACAATAAATGACACAAATACAAAGCCTCTAACACAAAAATTGATCAAGGACTTGACCTAACCAAGCCTAGCCATGATAGACATTTCGTCAAACACATGTCAAACATGTAATCTATGGGTCATGAATGCATATCTTGTCATAGGAGTCGGAAACCTATCATGAGAATCACCAAGAAGATGTAATTCCCTCTCATAATAGCTGCAATCACATTTGTTAGTCCATGCATTCATTAACCAATTAACAGCTTATCAAAACATGTAAGGAACCATAGATACAATACATCATATAACTAGTTTATAGCCAAAATAGAACCATGGCAAAGAAACCATAAGATAACCATCATAATCATATGTATGTGCATAGATCATAATAGGGAAATACCTCATATTAACACATGAAAATACCAATCAAGTCAGGGACTTCTACGTACGACCCAAACATAGCTTGGGTTGAACCAAATATTTCTTTCATCCAATCACCCTCATGCCATATTCTAGGCATTAATGTGGGATCTCATGGAATAACCAAAACAAAACCAAACTAGGGTTTCCAGAGGCCAAACCACCTCAAACCTCAACCAGTGATTCCACCTCACCATTGGAAATCACTTACCATCTCTAGATCGGTCTCTATCTAAGCTGCCAAGGGATCCAAAGTGTTTATTACAACCTAACTTGAGGACTAGTAGCTCAACCCACAACTGTTGCAGGGTTCTAGAGCATTTATCCAACTAAGGCTCGATGATTAGTAACTCAACTGATCAAAGGATCCAAAGCTTTTTTCCAACCAAGGCTCATGGACTAGTAACTCAAACTAAGTTGTTCTAGGGCTTTTAGAGAGTTTGTCTAATGAAGGCTCCAGGAACTAGTAACTAAAACCATGGCCATAAGGAAAAAAAAAAAAAAAAAAAAAAAAAAATTGAAAAATCCACAATACCATGGCTATCTACGAAATGGTGAGGCTAGGAAAAACTACTATAAATTTTGGCAATCCTCCATGTTAATAACAACTCATAACGAAGAAACCCCATTCATGTATCATGCATGCCAAAAATAGCAAGGAAGCCATACATGAAACTCGATCCCTGCAAGGCAATCGAGCTATAGCTGCGAATACCCTTATTCCCTTGCACTCTCCTGCCTTCCTTTGCCCTGTTTTCCAAATCCAATGAAAACTAGAGTCCTCCAAGAATGTTCCAAGATTTCTTTATGTGTGCAATAATATGCAAGAGGGAGAATAGAATGAGAGTGCCAAATAATGAGCTGAAAAAAGCTAACACTAACAAAAGCCATGAAATGATCCTTAGAAGCCCTTTTATTGTTGAGGCCTATATTTTCTTCATTTTACTTCATTTTTCCTTCAATTTTCCTTACATGCAATCTATGACCTTTCACCTTCCTTTTCTCTTAATTTCCCTTATTTTTATAAAGAAATTCCAATTAATGCATCTTTTCCTTTTCAATTCCTTTGCCAAGTTCCTTAGTCATAATAAACCAAATGAACACCCACTAGGATGTTTAGCCCACCATTCATCTTGGAATACATGTCCCATGAATTGGCTCTTACATTTTGTTTTACATGGAAATCAACTAGGGTTTGCTGCACTAAGTGAAAGAGATGAGAAGGAGTTTCTTGAAGAAACAAATCCTTAAATTGGTTCAAGGAGGTCACAAACTCCAAAAAATCCACCAGTCATGGCACACGAAGAAAGATAGGGGTTCATGTATGAGAGAGAATTCAGAAAGTCTTTCTATGATATGTTAGAGATGGTAAAAGTGTTGTACAATGAAAGGAAAACATGGTTGCAAGGAGAGAGTTCAAACCAAAAAAGGTAATGGTGGTGAAGGTGTTGGGAACAATGTTAATACTGAGAGAAGGGGGGTGAATTGGTATTAAGGCTAACTCAAAATTTTCTTCCTATTTATATTTAACATTCAAACTTAGCATCCATTAAATGTGAGCAGTCATTAGCAAACTATAACAACACCCATATAGACCAATATAAGTATACACATCACGAGCAACAAACACATGGAAATGAGAAGGAGGGCTTGAAGAAATAAATCCTTAAATTGGTTCAAGGAGGTCACAAACTCCAAAAACTCCACCAATCATGGCACATGAAGAAAGACAGGTCTCATGTCTGAGAAAAACTTCAGAAAGGATTTCTATGATATGTTAGAGATGGTAAAAGTGTTGTGCAATGAAATGACAACATGGTTGCAAGGAGATATTTCAAACCGAAAAAAAGGTAATGGTGGTGAAGGTGTTGGGAACAATGTTAATACTGAGAAAATGAGGGGTGAATCAGGTTAATTCAAATTTTTCTTCCTATTTATATTTAACATTGAAACTTCACACCAATTAAATGTGATCAATCATTAACAAACTATAACAAGGCCCATATAAACCAATATAATCATACACATCATGAGCAACAAACACATGAGACACCAAGGTTTAACATGGAATCCCTTCCAGAAGAAAAAACATAACAGCTTGTTTGTTATTTTGATGTAAATAAGAGCACCTACTCTATTACATCATTTTTTTTATGAGCCACCACTCATAGGAAGAAACAACTCCCTTTGATTGTTTATTAGCACCCACTATTGAGAAGCACCAACTCCCTCCTTTTGTAGACACCTGTTCAGCTTACCAGAAGCACCATGTGAAGCACAAACTTCACAGATTTGTTGCAAGAACCAACTTGCAGCTCCTTGGATTTATGAAAGTACCAATTTGCAAGAGGCACCAACCCCCAAGCTCTACTTAGACAGCCACTAAGATGGAAGCACCAACTCGCTACTTTGTATGCACCAACACACTCAAAAAGGAAATCTTTGCACTTTGTAATTGGTAGCCACTTTACCTGATTTGAACATTGTTCTCCTCAAAAAACTTTCCTCTACTCATCCCATGCTACGCTCTATCCTCTTACCTCTCTACACTATCATATTATACTCATCCCTCTACTCTCAATGACATACACTTATCTCTCGACCTTATTCTACTACTCAAGCACTCTCAGCCTCTTTCCTATGCATAGGTGTCCTTGACCTCTTATTTGTAACACAAATCACTCAACCTCTTCTCAGTAGTGCACTCACACATATAGCTCTCCACTCAGCTCTTCCTCAATAATGTTTCTTTCCCCCTAGTTTCTCAATTGAAATCCTAAATTTTGTTCCTCTATTGCACACTAGTCGATTCTATGTTTATTGTCCTCCATATTGCCCAATTGCATAATATTAGCATGGTATCTGATACTACACAAGATAGGTTTCCCTAGTTAATCTCATTATGTTTGTGCGTCCAAAACTTGGCCATTGCATCCACATTGAATATTGAGAATGTGCTTTTGAGCATTTTCCATACTAGAAATTAATTCTCAGTCAAATTATAGGTTACAAAAAGGCTCTCCATGCTTCTTTATTTCCCATAGAGATTTGAAATGTACACCAACATGCCTTCTTTGAGCTTAATCTGATCTCCATCAATTCTCTCTAAAAATCATGGTCATCATTTCCTTCATCCAATGATCCCTGTAGTCAATATTAACTTCATTACATCAAGCTATGCATTTATGGTCCTAACTACTAACCAATTCTCTGCTCCATTATCCATGAGTGTGGCACAATTCCATATTTTGCACACTAGCCTAACCTAAAAGACTTCTACCAAGGTTTTCAACTCATCCATCCCTTTAGCATTGTGCTTTAAGGTCCACAAAATCCATCCATGGCCATAACCAATTATGGGACAACTGCTGCATATTATGGAATCCTGCCAAAGTATTTGTCGGCCCTTTCATCCAAATCCCAAAGGATTTCCATTAATAGGGATGTCAAATATAACTCCATGACCCATTTTTTATTGTAGCCCCTTTTGTTGGCACCTAGCGTACTTTTCCACCATAGGAAGAGGTGTTGTGATCATTGGCTAAGCCTATCGACACTAAGTTTCTCTACACACTTCTCGAGAGGAATTCCATTTCTTAATGGTTTAGCACCATTTGTCTCATTTATATGTGAAATGAGCAAGGCCTAACACTTTTATCTCGACACTTCTTTAAACTACACAAAGAACTTCTTCTCAGTTCCTCTTAGTGGGCCTAACTATCTTGTGGGATCCAACCTGCACTTTCACTAGCTAGTCAAGGGCTCTACCAAGATGGCTTGTTTGTCTGACATGTCCCAACACTCATTATCCGATGCATTCCCTTTACACATCCATATTAAAATTTTGAGCTTCATACCTTAGGGGTGACTTTTCCAATAGGGTCCACCTATTGTATCTGGTACCCAATAAAAACACAACCAAGGTGAGTCAGTTGCAACATTTACTTGATGCTTCCTGCCTAGTGACTCTACTTGTTTGCCTTTCTAAACCTTTTGAGGTAGTCCTTACGTGATGATGTCATACTTATATCATCAACCCCACGTGGTGCCTCTTGAGTGGTGACATGTGTCACCCCTATTTGGCACATTAGGCTACCTGAAAATGTCAAATATGTCTTCCATGTGTGCCCCATATAACCGTGTCATGCTAGCAACATCTTCCACCATCATCTCCTATGAGCCAATTACATGTTACCACCTGTCCTAACAGAGGAGAGATAAAGGGTCCCCAAGAGCTTGTTTTTTTGAGCATTTTCCTTCGTTAATAAAAAATCACCTGGCTCAAGAAACTGACCTCAACACCAGTCCATTATGATTTATGGTATTAGGGGGAATGGTATCGAAATAGTTCTACATCATTGATCTAATTGATTAGTAGTTTTGGAAACCACTTCCTGTGACCATCAAGCCTGACAATATTAATGCCCAATTTGGTGTCGAAATGCCACTGTGTGACCCAACCCCTATCTCCCAACACTTACCCTTGTGCTCCGCTTAGCTTTCCTCTGGGCTAGAATTTGCGAGCTTTGTTGTCACTATGGGGCCCTCTTGACACCTTTATCATTGGTTACCACTACCAACCTTACCTCTCTCATCATTTCACTCAACTCTCATTGGTCTATGCTTTGCCTCAGTGTCCCAGTGTCCATAGCTCGACGCTTTCACTTTGTGAGCCCTTTTCAATCCTCTAGGGTGCACTCATTGGGATACCTTTGTCAGGCCAAGTTATAGTGTGGGGTCCACCTCGACCAATATAAATGCTTCCTACTACTACCATATGGATGTCACCCGAAACTTCCATCCTGACCTCCTCCTTTGTGCACTTAATAAAAACTTTCGAGGTCTATCCACTTGGCCAAGTTATAATGTGGGCTCCACCTATGACCAATGGGAAGCCTCTCTATTGCTCTATTATCAACCCAAATCAACATCACCTTCATTTTTGGTTTCTCTACTAAATTTTCTACTACTTCTTTTGGAAAAAAAACCAAACTAACATGCTCCAAGGGGTCCTCCAACCATTGTTAGCTCTACCACATTGACTTTGGGATGCCTCAACTTTGGTTAGAAATAAATTCTAATCCAAGAGGCCATTTTCATCCTTACACATACTGTTGGAAATATTTTTCAAAGCCTTATTCAACTATGCCAACTCTAGGAGCATTTGAGTAAATCTCTTCATGCATAAATACCTCCAAATCCTGAGAGTCCCAACAATCATAGTCATCATTTTATTTCTTGTCTAATAATATTTCTACTTTGATGATTCTTTACAAGAGATTATGGCAACGATGGGACACCCTTGAGATTATGCCAACATCAAGCACATTAATTCCACCATTTTTTTCTACTAGCCTCACTACTCATCTGGTTGACATCAATGCCAACGCACATGATGCCACTGGCCATCAGACCATGCAAACTATCCAACACATCTCCTAGCATGACCGTTGACATCAATTCTGACACACTTGCTTCCACTAGCCATGTAGGAAATGCAAATTGTCCAACAATATTCCCCTTTGGCATGGATGGAAACACCTCGTCACTTCTCCACATTGATGTTCAATCCTCATGCTACTTCCACACTTATCTTTGCATGAGCCACCAATGGTTTTCTCTCCTCTACATCAGCCATCACAACTTTCTCTCCCATAATTGTCTCCCCCTTTGACATCAATGGAAAGGGGATATAATTTGCTTCTTCTCTCTTTTACAATCAATGACTGAAGTTTTGGCTGCTGATGTGTAATTTGCTTCTGCAAACTTCTCTTTTCAAGGGTTGATATCTTCTTGATGAACCTCTAGAAGTATGTCATGTCATTGTTGTTGCATTTATAAACTAGACATATGTGATATGCTCTCCCTAAACATATAATTCCTCTTCTTTGACTATCTCTGGTTTTGAACACCTTATGGCCACTGGCTAAAGCACTCTTCTTTTCCAATGCATCTTTTGTACCAATTAAAAGGAAAATCATACACATTTAAAACTACTCATGGTATTGTTGCTGCTATAAATACCATCCAATAATGATGCATTTTAGCTTTCTCTTCATTGTTGTTGTTGATGTCAAGACTGTGGTGACTTCTCTTAAGAATCTTAAACACTTCTCCCCTTGAGATCATACTTCTACAATTGGGACTATTGCTTAAATAATACCTATTACACTAATAAATTGATACAAATAGGATGTTATACTAGGCAACCTCTTATAACTCTTTCTCAAAAAGAAATGTACACTTACAAAAAAAGGCTACTCCAAACAAAACCAGACCACCAATTGAAATAGAAATACCAACTGAAAGCTAAGGGACATTCAAATAGTATACCCATTTTTCTTTATGAATGGACTATTATTAGGAAAAATCAAATTCACAACTTAAATGAAAACTCAAAATAAATTTCACCCAAGATGCAAACCTTTTATTTCCTACATAATTTTTCTTCCTGAGGTTGAGAATTGTTGCCTACTACAACTTAATGAAGCAGCTCCCCCTGAGCCAATGCTCTCTTCCTTTTATGATCTCTTTGCATCTTCCTTCTTGTAATGTGTGGGGATTGATCCTATGGACTTGACTTGATTCCACACTTCTTCCACATCACTTATTTTTCCACAATGTAAAGCATGTTATGTACTCCCTGTGAAACCATGCTGGATGCTCTTTCCTCTTTCTCGTAATATTGATATACTTAGAGATAAACCAATTCATGATTATAATGAGCAAGAGGAATCAACCATACCTCCAAATTTCATATTCACCTCTTTGATTATTCTTTCTGATTGTCTACATTTGACTAATTTTGGCCTCTCTTTAAGCCATTCTCTTCTATCACTGAAGAGAAACAAAGGATCTACTCCCCCTGATTAGAGAGTCCTCCTTTTTCTTCTAAACCTTCTTTGATCGATTCCAAATAGAATGATGACCATGAAGTTTCTTCTTTGTCCAAGTTTGATTTTTCTCTTAGCTACGCATGGTCAGACGAAAATTCTCCTTCACCTCTTCTTTCTTCACCCAAATCTTATTGTTTCCATTCTAACTTCCAGAGGGGTCCACCATAAGGGTAACGAGATCATTGTTCCTAGTTTTCTTTTGATTTATTCCTCCTCTTTTCATATTTCTCTTTTGACATAGAGCACTAAAGAGAAACTCAATTGCCTTTGTTGTATTCAATGGACGTGCATCTACATTAGCAAGCATATTATGAGAGGCATGCTTCGCCCTGCTATACCTGAAATTAACTAACTTATGCCCAAAATTTCCACAACTATTGCACTTAACATGGCTTAGGGATGGGAAAAAATGATTGCTATACTTAGTAGCATTCCCATAAATACCTTTATTACTACCATCATGCTTTCCCCTAGACACTTTGCGAACTATTGGATTGCTACTACTCAACAAATATCCTTTTCTTGCATACCATCTACAATGTAAGGTTTTGTGCCCATAATTGTTGCAAGAAAAACAATAACCATGAAAATGATTTAGATGAAAGAAGTTACCTTTTCTTTGAAGGCCTTGTCCTTTATGGGGAAGGGACCTCTGCTTGTTATTTATTGGACTTCCATGACAAATTGCACTACTGCCTTGCATTCTTTCTTGTTGTTGCTTGAATATCTTCTATTCCTCTTCGTTTGTTGCTTCCTAGCATTACCTTGTTTCCTTTTCTTCTCCTCCTGCTATTGTTTTCAAATAACCTATTTTCCCTTGTTCTTGTTGGAACCTCCAAATACCCTTACATGGATAGCTAGCCCTTCAGCCTTTTCCTTCTTGGGGCCCGATTCTTCTTTAAAACAAAAGCCAGCCTTGATAAGCAAGGATCTCTTCTTAAAAATCATCTCATTAAAAGCCTTTGTGCTCTCCTCAAGCTTCTGGTACTGAGACAACTCTTTATTTGAATATTCTAAGTTTTGTCTCAATTAGAATACTTTGACTAGTAGCCTTTCACAATGAACTTCTCTTTCGTTTAGCTTATTAGTCAATATTCCATTCAGTCTGCTAGCTTCTTCTTGTTGATTATTTAGTTCAATAATTGTTTTACTAAACTTATCATTCTCAAGGTAATATAATTAAAACTTATCCTTTTTCTTGAGGTTTTCTTCTAATATCTTCTTGATCTCTTTTAGAGTAGAGATCAACTTCTCTCTAAAGTAGATCTTGTCATCTAAATCCTTTTCTCTACTATTACAAGTGATAGTTGAACCACCACAGAGATATAAATTCCTCTTTGTGTCCATGGAAGCTTCCATAGGTGTGAGGAGTGTTCCATATTCATCACTTCTAGTGACACCCCTATTCCCTTCATAGGATATACTCTCTTCTTCTTCATAGGATCCCTCTTTTTCTATTGCTACTAAAGTAGGTCTATCTTCATTACTACTACTAGATGCATGAATATCTCTATCTTCAAGTGATTCACATGAACATTTAGTTAATGAATGACCTATTTCTTTACATTTATCACAAAGAAATAACTTACCTTCTAAGAAGCATGGCCTTTTATCCAGGTATTCTTCTTTACCATCCTTGGAGTGAAGATCAGTAGTTTGCTTACTGGAAGAAATATCTTCAATATTTTTGGAATTTTTCCTTTGAGATGCCTTCTTATTCTTATTATCACCAATAGTTACATGCTCTAGTTCACTACTTGAGCCACGAGGTTCTTCAATCTCCTCTATTGCTGCATAGCTCTCTCCTCCATGTAGACATTATAATATCTTCAACATTTTCTTTCGTGTCTGAGAATCCCCTACTCTATCAGCATTTGGCTTTGATAACCCTTTCATGATGATCCTTTTGGATTCTTAATTAAGCTCATTCTTTTCTCCATTCCATATTGAGCCCCATACATCGACATATAAAGCCATTACATAGGCTTCCATTTTAATAATCCCAGAGCTCATAGTTTAATCCATTTAGAAATGGGACTCCTTTTGTTGTTAGCAAAACTTGATGAGACATTGTTTCGCTTTGATCTACCTTTGAGAGGATAATTTGTTTTTGAAGGAACCAGGGTCTGACACCAATTGTTGGAAATAATGTTAATACTGAAAGAGGGGGATAAATTAGTATTAATGCTAATTCAAACTTTTATTCCAATTTATGTTTAAAATTCAAACTTGGCATGCATTAAATGTGACCAACCATTAACAAACCATAACAAAACCCATATCAACCAATACAAGCATACACGTCATGAGAAACAAACCCATGAGACACTAAGGTCTAATATGGAAACCCTTATGGGAAAAAAACACCAAAGCTTGTTTTTTATTATGATTTAAATAAGAGAACCTACTCTATTACATCAATTTGTTTGTCATCCACCACTCATAGGAAGCACCAATGCCCTTTGATTGTTTTCTTGCACCCACTAGCAGGAAGCAAAAACTCCCTCCTTTTGTAGACACTTGTTCAACTTACTAGAAGCACCATGTGAAACACCAACTTCATGAATTTGTTGCAAGAACCAACTTGCAACTCCTTAGATTTATGCAAACACCAACTTGCAGGAGGCACCAACCACTAAGATATACTTAAACATCCACTAAGATTGAGGTACCAACACCCTGTTTTACAGGCACCAACCCATGCTCAATAAGGCAATCTCTACTCTCTGTAATTGGCAGCCACTCTGCCTAATTTCAGCTATGTTCTCCTAAACAATCTTTTCTCTTCTCATCCCACACTAAACTCTATCCTCTTCTCTCTCTACCATAGAATATTGTACTCATCCCTCTACACTTAATAACATACACTCAGCTCTCATCCTTCTTCTTCTTCTCAAGCACTCTTAGCCTCTTTCCTCTGCATGGTAACTCTCGACCTCTTCTTTGTAGCATAGGCCCACTCAGCCTCTTCTCAGTAGTGCACTCACACACATATCTCTCCACCCAGCTCTCTCTCAACAATATTTATTTCCTCCTTGTTGCTCAATTGCAATACTGAGTTTTGTTCCTCTATTACACACTGGTCAATTTTGTCTTTGTTTTCTCCCATACTACCCAAGTGAAGACTCTCAACATGGCTTCCCATACTACATAGGACATGTCTTCCTAATCAATTCCATCGCCTTATTACATCCAAAACTTGGTCACTACAACCACATTAAACATTGAGAATTGGCTTCTAAGAATTTTCCATACTGAGAATTAATTTTCAATCAAATTGCAGGCTACAACAACGCTCTTTATGCTTCTTGATTTCCCACACACATATAACATGTACACTATCATGGATTCTCTGAGCCTGATATGATCTCCATCAATTCTCTCTACAAATTGTTGTCATTGTTTCCTTGATCCATTGATCTCTGTAGTCAATATTCACTTCATTAGCTCAAGCTATGCATTCGTGGTCCTAGCTGCTGACCAATTCTCTTCTCCATTATCCATGAGTGTGGCACAATGTCATATTTAGCACACCAGCCCAACATGGAATACTTCTACGAAGGTTTTTATACTACTATTATTATTATCTGCAAGAGACTACAACAACCATGGGACTCCACAGGAGCTTATGCCAACATCATGCACATCAATTCCACCATTTACTTCCACTAGCCTCACTACTCATCTGGTTGACATCATTTCCAACAAACATTTTTCCAGTAGCCATCAGACCATGCCAGTTACCCAACACATATCCTAGCACGACTGTTGACATCAATGCCAACACACTTGCTTCCACTAGCCATATAGGTAATGCCAACTGTCCAACAAAAGGGAGAAAGCCTCCACCTCCACCTCCTCCTTCACCTCCATATTCACCTCCATCCTCACCTCCTTCTTGACCTCCTTCAACACCTAGACACACTCCTCCTCTATCTCCAAAAGGACATGCTAAGTCTCCTTTTCTTAAGGATGATGTCAAGTTTGAATTGCTTATGTACAATGGGGAAGTAAATGCCAAAAAGTTAGATAATTTGATTCATTTAATTGAATTATATTACGGGTGGTAGTACTTCATAAATCCCTTTAGGCTAAGGACAAGGATCCCAGAGGTAACCACAAACCACTTGTAGGTTAATGTCCAGTCCACCTAACCTTAGAGAGGGATCTCTTGCTGGATCAATTACCAATAAAAAATGATTGATATGATATGGATTTTAGACTAGTTATCGGGATAAGAAAAGATAGGTTTTAGTTGTTTCTTAATGGTAGGTGAAAGAAGGGAAATCCACTTTGAAAATGATCATTATGTTTAATGATTTAAGTGAATAATGGATTATGATGATATTTTGAGCAGGGGGAAGATAAGTAGCATTGTTGGTAATTAACAAATTTTGTTGTAGTGAATGGATGAGTGCAACATCAAAAGGTGAAAATAAGAGTATCAAATTATGGATGAATTCAAATTTTCATTAGAAGAAAAGGAAACACATAAATGCTCAGTTGATACAAAGTAGAGCACAAAGTGAATTCTGCAAATTTCCTTTAGCTGAGCATGAAGAATTGTTCTCACACCATGGAAACACAAGAAACATTAATAAAAAAGAGAATACACATACTAATAGACATATCCATGCAAGAACCAACCAACCCTTTCTACATTGCCTTTGAAAGTCATAAATAGACTTACATCATAGAAATATCTCATGACCAGATTCGATGTATGAGGTATCCATTTTGAATAGATGGAAAACCACACAAAAAAAGTTAATTTTTTCATAAAAAGTAGACACATCAATTCAAAATAGTGCCTTTGGAAAAAACTAAAACTATCTGCCATCATGCTAAAAATCCTGTTAAAATCAGCCAAAATCCTCTGGATCCTTGGTTCATTCATCTTATGATTTATTGGCCTCCTTCAAGCTTATCGAGTTCCTTTGCTTGATCTTATCAGGTTCGTTTGCCTTTGGGATGAAAAAAGAAGAAATAACGGCTCCTCTGTGTTGTACTACAAATGTGTAAGAGTCCTTGTTGGTGTGCCTTAATAGATTTCTTTGTTCTACAACCAAGGGTAAGACCGAGGGCCAATTTATTGGAATTTTAACAAAATCAACATTTTCTGTTGGGTGCCAATTTGAAATGTGCAGGGCTGAAACTTTGTGATATGCTTAGTCCTGGGGGGCTTAGGCAGAATCTTCATGACTGGGTCCTGGGATTCAGGACCAAAGCCTTTTGGGGCTTAAACCATTTGAATGGAAAGGGAGTCGATTCTATGTAATATTTCCACATTATAAACAGTCCCCATGTGTAACACAACGGACCAGAACACATATGTGTTTGGGTCTTTGAGATATCAAGACTTTACAATCAACAATTGCACAATGTAGCATTTGGTTGCAGTCCCAAAACATGCAATCTCCAATATATGACATGGCCTGGTCCACTTTGGGAGAAAATAAGGGAAGGGCCCATGCTAAAGATTTAACACATAAAAACCTTTACTAACCTTTCTTTGATTTATAAAAACCTTTGTTAACTTTTCAGCCAAACCTTTTGACTTTAAATACATAAATCATATATTCATATCGCCTGCATTTGTACCAATAGCCCTCGGTCCTTTGATCTTTTTATAACCATGGGCCAGCCCCCTAATCGAAGCTCCTCTATTGATGTTTTTTGATTGGAGGTTTAACTTTGATGCAAGAATGTGCCTCAACCTGCAATCACCAATCTTCGACCCGTTGCCATCCTCTCCCACGTGTCATCTTGTGAGTGGTGACATGTGTCACACTGAATTGCCCCCTTAGGATGCTTGAAAATGGAAAGTTTGCATGCCACATATCCACTGTAACACCACATCATTGTTGAAATCATATTCCACATGGCATATCAGAACCAATCATTTCTCACCACATGTTCATCCAGAGGAGAGATAAAAGGCCCCTTCATCCTCTGCTTTTCCAATAAAATCCTTTGTTAAGTTATATTCGGGCCTCCCATAACTTTAACACTGAAGGCAGATATGTGTCACAATTCTCATATCACAAGTTTTAAAGGTTGTCACCCCTACAACCTATGAACATTGATTTCCAATTGCGATATGCTTTGGACCCCGCCAACTATTGATTATCGTTATATCTGATCAGCAGTCACAAATCACCAATATTGATTTGTTGTGGCACTATGCATGTACCTTCCGATTTCCAATATGTGATATTGGCGATCACTGATCGCAAATTTTCTATGACCTCCACTACTTCTCTTTTAAAACTTGTGATATGTGGGACACTTGGCCTTTTTCCTTTGTTTTTTGGCTTTTGAGGAAGGATCTTCTTTTTCCATAGATTTTAATGCTTGAACTCATTTAGTGAGATACATAACTCATTTTTAAGCTAATTTATATCTCTTCATGTTGATTTCACCTGCAAAGTCATTTTACAAACACTTAACAAGCAAGAATTCTTCCCAACCTTTGTCTGATTTGCTAAATGACCCTTTTAACATGGAAAATGTTTAGGCTATGAAACCCAATGATTCATAGGCTAAACTAACCAAAATAAATAGTAAGAGGACAAAACCATTGATTCCTATTATGGGACCCTAACATCGACTCTGACGGGGATGGAAGCCTCCTAGTGAGGTGACAAGAATAGAAAGCAGACTCGTAGCTTATTCAGACCATTGGGCTATGGAGTAAAAAAAATTAAAAACTGAAAGCATGACTCACTGTTTGACTGAAATAAAATATAACTGATTAACTGATTGAACTTGCTTATGGGAAAAGACCATTGGTGTTAGGGTCCCACCCTAACCCCCTTATTTATGTAATAGGATGGAGTCATAGTTATAGTTAAGTAAAGAGTCAATAAAGCCGATATTAATAATTGTAAGTGGTTAACCCGCATTTAATGAAGGGACCACAGTTAGTTGCAAATGGGCCACAATATTAGATAGATGGTATTAATAAGAACCATGGTATTTCCCCATGGTATTGCATGTATGAATCCTATATAAAGGATAAAGAATCCCCTCGAGGAGCATCATGTCTTATTTTGTATTGAGTTCAGCTCTATTGGAGGTTGTCCCCTCGAAGAGGCAAGTGAACATTTCTTTCTGAATAATAAAATACTTGCTGTTATTTCTCATTGTTCTATGTTATGGGTATATTTCTTCTCATATTTGGTATTCTGGTATCATCTTGTAGGTTAGGAGCATAACAACTGGTACCAGAGCTATAACAAGTGGTATCAGAGCGCTTTCCAAGGCTAGTGGGATCTCCAATTTTTAGCAAATTTTTTTTGGCTAGAGACGTGTTCTGGCGTCTTTAAACCACGGGATCTGTCATTGAGTGCATAAACCTATGGATTTGGCGAGGCATGCACGCAGGAAATACAAGAGGTGGTCATGCTTGTTAGACTCCCTTGTAACCCCTGTGGGTACCCCTTTGAGTAGTAGCGCATTAGACAGAACCGCGCACGGACTGTCTTCCAAGTACCCTCTGGGTATATCGGAAGCCCCCTATCTATGAAACCTTGCCATAGACAAACTGTCAGATTTCTTGCTAGTATAGTACATCGAGAACAATACTCAAAGAGATTACTCATGCATACGATAGGGTAGTTGTGTTGTATGGCTAAGGGTACGGTTGATCCTCCTTGGTTAGTGCCCTGAAAAATTGGGCCAAGTACTACTATCAGACCCTTATGTATATTACGATCTGTAGCATGTGACACTCCTGGAGACCATAGTTCCCTTCTCTATCTTTGGATCACGCATAAACTTTGCCAGATTAGATCTCGCAAGTGGAGTTTTTCACAGTAGCAGGAATCAGTTCCACCATTCAGATCTATCAGAACAACCATTCAGATCTATTAGATCCATTAGATCAGTAGCAGCAACCAGCTCCACCATTCAGATCTCTCAGATCCTTCAGATTCGCCATCTAGATCTGAGTAGCTATGTGGGTTCCTATACCTGGGCATGATTTTTGCAGGACTTTTGGTAGCATTGACATTTCTTGGATTCGGCTATTAATGACTTAGCCCATAAGAATCAGGACAACGAGCTGCGCAAGGTGGTACCATTCAATTGTTAGTGCCAAAAAATTCAGGTGGTCCCAAATTTCAAGTGCATCAGATTGGTGCATGGTACAAACTAGAGCTCAATCTATGGCTAATGAGAGGATCGACAAACTTGAATCAATATTGAACGAGGTCCTATTGTCGCCGAAAAACATAAATGAAACACTCTCAAAGGGAAAGATGGAGGAATGCGTGGAGGCGTCTATTGGCAATGAAAACAGTGAGGGTGAGTCTAGCAAGTCTCTTCACCTCTTTGGCACCTACCAACAATCCCATCCACGACCACCCAAGCTGGACATGTATAAATTTGATGGCTCTCATCAGGCCACATGGATAGCACAAATGGAGCAATATTTCACTCTGAATTACATCCTGGATAATTTGACTCAGCTTAGTGTGGGTATCATGTACTTAGACAATGAAAGATGGCAATGGTGGCAATTGCATCAACGTTGCTATGGAAGGCCCTTCACTTGGGAGACATTCAAAAAATCTCTTATCGATCGCTTTGACCATGAATCTAACTTTCTGGGTCGTCTCACTAAGCTTTGACAAACAGGAACAGTGAATGAATATATTGCAGCCTTTGAAGCCTTAGCTTTCCAGACTGGAGGTCTACATGATGAGTTGTATCTAGAATGTTTTGTTAGTGGTCTCAAAGAAGCCATATAAGCCCACGTCCGACTGCACCACCCTAGCTCATGGCTGTATGCTTGTAGAATAGCTCGTGAAGTCGAACGTGCATTAGCGGGCCAGTCCAATCGCCCAGATTTCGTCGCTAAGGGTTGACCCCCATAGGCTCAAAGCGCTACCCAAACACTCAAGGTTCAAAAGGTGTCACCAGCAGAAATGGCGGAAAGAAGAAAGCAAGGATTATGTTACTATTGTGATGAGAAATACCCCCTTGGGCATAAATGCGAGGAGCCCAAATTCTTTCAAAATGATGCTACTAATCACAGTTCATCAAAGGAAGCCCCACCACTTAAGGAACCACAGGAGGAAGAAGAGGACAACCAGCAGGACAATGTACCTGAAGAACTAGTTATCTCGCTGCATGCTTTGGCAGGGATTTCTTCACCTCAAACTCTCAAAATCAGAGGTTTTATTAAGCATCGTCCAGTAGTAGTCTTTATTGATAGTGGAAGTACACATAATTTTGTCCATCAAAGAGTTGTGGAAGCAGTGCATTGTTTTGTCCGAGCAGTTTTTAACTTCCAGGTCTAAATTACTGATGGGGGAACAACGAAATGTGAAGGTCACTGTGAAAATGTTAAACTTCAAATGGGGGATTATCAGTTAAAGACCCACATGTTTTCCATACACATGGGAGGGTGTGACATTGTCCTCGGTGTTGAATGGCTTCACACACTTGGCCCAATCACAATGGATTTCTAGGAGTTATATATGAGCTTTAAGTAGAACAACCACACACATACCCTCTGCGGACTCCAAGTGGAAGATCCCTCTATCATCAGCTCACATCGGATGGAAAAATTGTTAAAAAAGGGCCACCATGGAGTTATAGCTCAATTTAATGCCATCTAGGCCTTCGAAATCAATTCTCTTTATATTCATCTTGAGATGCAACAAATCTTAAACAACCATCTTCTAGTCTTTAAAAAGCCTCATGAGCTTCCACTCTCAAGAGGGGAAAATGATCATAGCATTACTTTGGTCCCAGGGGCCCAACTACCAAATGTGCATCCATATAGATATCCGTTCGCCCAAAAGAATGAAATGGAAAAAATAATTAAGGAACTCTTGGAAGTAGGCGTCATTCATCCCAACATTAGTCCTTATTCATCACCAGTGGTCATGGTGCTCGAGAAAGATGGGGAATGGCGTATGTGTCCAGACTTCAGGGCCCTTAATAAGTTGACAGTCAAAGATAAATTTTCCATCCCGGTTGTCGATGATTTGCTAGATGAACTAAATGGGGCTCACTTATCTACTAAGCTCAACCTTCGCTCTGGCTACCACCAAATTCGTATGAAAGAGGTAGACATTCTAAAGACTGCTTTCCAAACTAATGAAGGCCATTATGAGTTCTTGGTCATGCCATTAGGTCTTTGTAATGCCCCATCCACTTTTCAGAGCCTTATGAACCACCTATTAAAACCATATCTCAGAAAATTTGTCCTTATTTTCTTTGATGACATTCTCATCTACAGTCACACCTGGGCGCACATATTCAGCATGTAGATCTACTCTTGCAACTCCTCCACACACATAAATTATTTGTCAAGATGTCCAAGTGTTCTTTTGGCATGGAAGAAGTTGAGTATTTGGGCCAGATTGTGGGGTGTGAAGGTGTCAATGTGGACCCCAAAAAGATCCAAGCAATGCAGGATTGGCCTCAACCTAAGACCTTGAAGAGCTTGAGAGGATTTTTGGGTCTCACAGGCTACTATCGCAAATTTGTTCGCAATTATGGTTGCATTGATAGGCCCCTCACTCAACTCCTCAAGAAAAAATCATTCATCTGGAATGATGAAGCACAACAGGCCCTTATAGCTCTCAAACATGCCATGTGTTCCACTCCAATCTTAACACTACCTGACTTCAACAAATCTTTTGTGATTGAATGTGACACTTCGGGTACAGGTATTGGGGCGGTCTTAATGCAGGAAGGTTGACCCTTGGCCTTCACGAGCCAACAACTAAGTGGGAAGAATCTGGGACAATCTACCTATGAGAAGGATATGATGGCCATCTTACATGCAGTAGATACCTAGCAACCATACTTATTGGGGAGACGTTTCCAAATCTGCACAGACCATCAAAGTATGAAATATATTTGGAGCAATGCCTATCCTTAATACAACAAAATAAATGGCTCACCAAAATGCTGGGATATGATTATGAGATAATTTACAAGAAAGGGTGTAAACATATTGTAGCAGATGCATTATCTCGCCAATTTGAGGAGGAAGAGGCTCGTAAGGAATGGTTTTCACATCCTTGGCTCTCCCAACTCATTAATGAATTGCAGGAAGATCCAAATTCCACAATGGGCTACTCGTGGCAGGATAAGATTCTTCGCTACAAGGATAGAGTCATAATATCACCAACATCCACCCTCAAAAGCCACATTTTGGCGGAGTTGCACTCATCTCCCACTGCGGGACATTCAGGCTTTTGGAAGACGTATGCTCACACTCAAAGATCATATTTTTTGATAGGCATTAAAAAGGACATTCTTACTTTTGTAGCTGAATGCGACATCTGTTAGTGCCACAAAGGAGAAACAGTCAAATCCCCAGGCATATTACAACCATTGCCCATCCCGGCCTCAATCTAGATGGAGTTTTCTGTGGATTTCATTGCGGGTCCTCCAAAGTTAGGAAACAGGTCATTCATCATGGTGGTTGTGGACAAACATTCTAAGTATGCTCATTTTTGTGCCCTACCCCACCCTTTTACTCCAACTTTGGCAGCTCAATCTTTCATGGATCAGATCTTCAAATTGCATGGCATGCCCACTTCCATTGTCTCTGATCATGACTCAGTCTTCACCAGTAACTTTTGGTGGGAACTCTTCTCGCTACAAGGTGCCCAACTACAACTCAGTACTTCCTATCATCCATAAACTGATGGTCAAACTGAAGCAGTCAACAAATATCTGGAAACCTACCTTAGGTGTTTCACTTAAGAAAAGCAACATCTCTGGGTACAGTGGTTACCTCTAACAGAATGGTGGTATAACACCAACTATTATGCCACCACCGAAATGACTCCATATGAAGCAGTTTATGGTCAACTCCCTCCTTCCCCTACTTCTTATATCAAGGGATGCTCGAAGGTACAAGCAGTGGATCAACTCCTATAGAACTACACAACCATGCTAGCCGACACTAGAGAGAATCTTCATCAAGCTCAAAACTGCATGAAGCAACAGGTAGATCAACGTCGCTCAGAATGCCAATTTCAAGAAGGGGATTAGGTATTTTTGAGGTTGCAATCATATAAGAAAACATCACTCAAATATAAGGGTTGTCAGAAACTATCTCCAAAATCATACGGAACGTATCAAGTACTTCACCCCATTGGAGAAGTTTCCTACAAGCTAGCTTTGCCACCCACTGCAAAAACCCATCCAGTTTTCCATGTCTCATGCCTCAAGAAATTGATTGGGAACAATTGTAGAATTCAAACCAGTCTACCTGAATTGGATGAAGAAGGGTCAATCTAGCTCCAACCTAAACAGGTTCTTGACACATGAGAATGGCACCTTTCTGGCCACATGATCAAGGAAGTCCTCATCAAGTGGAAAGACACCTCTCCGGAAGATGCAACCAGGGAACCAGCCACTATTCTTCAGCAGTTTCTGCAGCGTTAGCCTTGAGGACAAGGCTTTTCTTATGGGGGAGGGCATGTTAGGTTCCCACCCTAACCCCCTTATTTATGTAATAGGATCAAGTCATAGTTATAGTTAAGTAAAGAGTCAATAAAGGCCATATTAATAATTGTAAGTGGTTAACCCGCATTTAATGAAGGGACCACAATTAGTTACAAATGGGCCATGGTATTAGATAGATGGTATTAATAAGAACCATGGTATGGCCCCATGGTATTGCATGTATGAATCCTATATAAAGGATAGAGACTCTCCTCGAGGAGCATCATGTCTTATTTTGTATTGAGTTCAGCTCTATTGGAGGTTGCCCCCTCTAAGAGGCAAGTGAACATTACTTTCCGAATAATAAAATACTTGTTGTTATTTCTCATTTTTCTATGTTCTGGGCATATTTCTTCACATATTAGGTATTCTAGTATCGTCTTGTAGGTTAAGAGCATAACAAGTGGTATCAAAGCTATAACAAGTGGTATCAGAGCTATAACAATTAGGATCTTAGGTCCTTCACTTTGGGCTTCAAATCCTAGTGACAACCACCCACATTTGTAGTATTGAAAAATAAAATGGTATATATAATGGCATGTTGAATCAACTATAACTTAAACAAGAAAATGCTTCAATATCCTTCCATTCACATGTGCTCCTCCAAGTAGCTCCCCTGACAAGTCTTTTAGCAGATAAGCATTATTTCCATGAAATGCAGCAAATTTAAAAGGACCTTTGCACAAGCTGTCAAACTTCCCGTGTTTTCCTTTCTCTTCATTTCAGGCATCCCATTTTAGCACCAAGTCTTCAATATAGAAATCAACTCCTTTGGTTCTCTTATCATGAATTTTCTTGATTTAGTCATGTATCAGCTGAGTATTTCTAAATACCTGTTCTCTTGACTGTTGAAGGTAGATCATATGACTGATTCTCCTCTGTATGTCATTTGGTTCCACTTTTGCTTCTTGGAACAATTTCATCACATGAACTTGTAATGAAGAAGTAAAAACTGAATGAGTGCCATAAAATAGCTAAAAAGAAGACATTCATATTGACTTTTTTGTGCTCACCTGATCAACCCACAATGCATTTACAAGTTTCTAGTGCCAAATCCTCTTGTTTTCTTGCAACAATTTTTTGATAATATAACCAAGCTCTTATTGGAAGATTCCTCCAAGCCATTACCCTAAGGATAATATGGTGTTGAGTGGCTAAGAACGATGGTGTACGTATGACATAAATCTACCATTTTCTTTGATCTAAAAGAAGTTGCATTGTCTGTGATGAATTTGTTTGGGCAACCAAACCTCGAAAAAATATTAGCTTCCAAAAACTGAATGATCACTATATCTATAGCTTCTATGGTTGGAACTAGATTGATTCACTTGTGAAATAGTCTGGTGAGTGCCAGTATTGCAGAAATAATGCTGCAACTCCTGGGCTGCCCACTTTACTCTTATCAACCCAGTAGTTCGTAACAAACTTGGAAGCGACGGTGTTGTATGCACAAGTACTAGTTCTTACTGCAGGTTGTCAATTGGTTAGTTGACGCTAGATCACTAGGAGCTCAAGCCAACTTCTATGGATTCTAGAAGAAGCTCTATATGTGATGAAAGGAGAGAAATTCTACCCTACATATACTACTCTAACTAAAGAAAGGAGAAATACTAAAATGTAAAGCAAAGCAAGTAAATCCTACTTAACCAACTAATCTTACTTTTGCATAAAGCACTATGGAAACCATGAAAAGAATGCCATTTATCTATTCAAAGAAGTAAATAATAGCTAACTAATCTATTTCTGGAAGTAAATGAGCAAAAACATCATTTTGGGTTTTTATGTATTTTTATGTGAATTTGACATGTATGTGATTTATTATTTGTGAATGTGGCAGTGAATAGGTGGTGTGGAAAGGCAGTTTTGGGACTTTAGAGGATGAAGTGTGGTGTGGTTGGCTCCTAGGAGGTCTCAGGTGGCCCTCTGGAGGCTTTTCCCACACTTGGCCTTCAAAACAAGCCTACAAGAAAATCTACAAGAGGAAAAACAACTTTCTACAAGAGGCCTACAGGAGGAGGCCGAGAGTAGTTTTGGCTATTTTGAGGGTGTGAGAGTGGGTGAAAAAGGTGGATGAAGGTTGGAATGAAGTGTTATGGCACCTAGGATCTACCAAGAATCATTAGGAAAGAGAAATATGATTGGATTTTCTCAAGGAGAGAGGAAGCAATTCTATGGAAAATGCAGGAAACTAAGGTAGAATTGAGGGGAAGCTTGGGCAACCTGTAGGGCAGGATCAGATGGAGGATGGGATGGATGATAGGCTAGCCTATTACTAGAAGATATCTGCTGCATAAACAACTGACAGTCAACCAATGAGATTTAAGCAAGCAATGAAATAAGTGCATCTAGAAAAATAGAGTTTTGCATCAAACTAATCTAAACTGCGATCTATGAAAGGAAACGCTAATATATGCTGCAAGAAAGGAAAGCATGGAAGAAGACTATGGTAAATAAATAAGTAAGCATGATGAAGAAGTTTTGAAACAAAGAAAACTAGATTATTAACCAACTAAAAAGCTGTAAACACTAGAAGTCCTATGAATGAAGAAAATCTATGTTTTTGGGGCATGAAGAGGGTCTTTGCCTCAAATCATGGTCCCAGAGGGAGGAAGAGAGGCCAATGCGCTAATTCTAGCCTTTTGGATCTTTTGTTTATCATTGCTTAACCTGTGATAGAAAGCACAAATGGAAGCAAACTATTGAATCATCAAAAGCAACCTATTCTTGATCCTAGCCTTTTGGATCTTTTCTTTATCATTGCTTAACCTGTGATAGAAAGCACAAATGGAAGAAAACTATTGAATCATCAAAAGCAACCTATTCTTGACCATAAAAGAAATTCATCTAACAACAACCTAATCTACAAACTGAAATAAAACATACAAATAGAAGTAAAGAGGAGCTTGGCTACTTGGATTGGGCCCTAACCCAAGAGCTTCAACCCTTTGAGGTAACTCAGTGCAAGATCAAAAAGGATTCCATATTTATTTTCAAAACAATAACAAGATTACATGGAACTGTCAAAATAATAAGCTCGAAGTTGAGTAGAGTTTACATAAGCAAAAGTATAACAAAAATCCGACCCTAGTGAGGCCCTAGGCCTCTCTACTTATACAAATGAATCTACCAACAACTTACATAAAATTAGGGAGGCTTGGCTCCAAAAACTCGAGATAATCATCAGTCATCCTCCACTTCCTCGACTGCCTTCTAGTGCATGACTTGCCTGCTTGTACTCTGAGCTCACTGCAATGGAATTCAAAGTGAGGAGTAATAAATGAGGGGGATTCCCTCCTATAATTCCTCTCATTTGTTCACTTCAAGTTATTACTGCCATTTGTCCACTCGATCCTTGACTTTGACCTAAAAAATCATTAATAATCTGCATTAAACACATGTTAGACAACATGGCATCATAATTAACTCAAATCACTCTATAAGTATAAATATAATCATAAAATCATACAATAAGCTAAGAGATTGGTTGATTTGACTAGGTTAGGAGGCAAAATGAGCCCATATAATTACCCATTTATGAGGTTCATCATCACCCCCCTACTGGAAGTGTTGCTCATCCTCTGAGCAACTTAGTCCATCTGCTCATCTTTTATGGCCTTGGTAGCCTCCCTAACATCCCATGCTTCTAATGTGGTCTCCTCTTCCTTGTCATAGAATCCTGCCTTCTTGTCTATCTCTTTCCACTGCTCCTACTCTTCTTCTTCTCTTTTTCCTTCGAGCATGCCTAGCAGTAGTGGGGGACTCAATTTGAGGCCAATCCAATTGACCTTCATCCTCTACATGGAGCATTTATACATTGGCACTCTCCTTAATGCCTCCTTCATCCTCATTGGGGAATGATATTCCCTAATGTGCAGAGTGTGTGGTAAGGTGTTCCATCTCCTCATACATGCATGAACATAGTCATCCCCAAGTAGCCTTTCCATACCCTCAAAGTATGCAATGGCTTGTGCTTGATCACTTACATATCTAGGGGTAATCTTAGGATTATTGACAAGCAAGTTATGTGTACTGATGAATGCCATAGGGTCTAATGGCTTAGCTTTGATCATTAATGGCTCATTCTGCTTCTTTACCATCAACCTTCTTATTTCTGCTGCCCTTAACTCTTCATGGTTCATCCATGAGGCCATGGCCATTAGTTTCTAGTCCTCTAGCTTGGAATTGGGGTCCCACACAGTCATGTCTATGAGGACCATGTTATGTAGGTAGAATTCTGCCATATTTGCCTTATCTTCTGATGTGCTTTGGTCGCACAGGTCCATAAACTGCCTGTAATCTTGGAAAGGCATTGTACCTCTTTGTGCCAAAGTCTTTATCTGAAATTGCAACCATTGGTCCTTGAGATACAAGCCATAGGATTTTGTTGGTGTTCTACATTGCAATGCCTCCATGGACTAGTTGGCCATGCATGCCAGTTGGGTCTCTTTCTCTCGCAACTGCCTCCTTAGCAATTCATTTTCTGTTTCAAGTTGGCTTCTTGTAATTGCTTCCCTATGTTTTATAGCACTCAAATCTCTACCCATTTATCTGAGTTTGTTCTCCATATGGCCAATATCCTCAACTCATTTGGATTTGGCTATTTGCATCCATCTATGTGTTCTTATCCTCTCTTTCTCTAATTCAAAGAATAGCGGGATTGCAAATTTTTGTGGAATTATTCTTCCCCCCTCAAAAAGACTATAGTAGGAGCCAAGACTAGGCTGGGGATTAGGTTCTTGTAGTTCTGTTTCTTCTTCCTTTCCCTTTAGCTGTCCTTCTATCCTTTTCTCAAGATTTTGGGTCTCTTGTAGTTTTGACAGTGTCTCCTGTAGAACTATCTATGCCTCCTGTAGGACTATTTTTGGGTCATGTAGCTCTACCTTTTCTTTCCATGTGGGAGATCTAGGAGTCCCCCTTTCATATGTGATAGGTGCCTTAGGAGGATATTCTTTTCCTTCGGCAGAGGGTGAATCTTCAATTATAATTGGCAATTTTGAAGAAGGTTGGGGTTTCCCTGTTTTGATTCTTGTGCTCTTCCTAGCCCTGAAATACAAGAAGGCCTACCTTTTCCTCTTGTGTTTTGGCTTGATGGGTGTACTAAGGGTAGTGAGAGTAGCTACTGCCTCTCTTTCCAGAGTCTCAGGGGACATTTCTCCTTGTTCTATCTTTTCTGCCCCTTTTTCTCCTCCTTCTGTTTCTCTTTGTCTTTGTTTGCTCTGTTTCTTCCCATTCTATTTCTTCAGCTTTCTCCTCCTCTATCTTAGTTTCTTCCTCCTTCCCTTCTTGTTCTGCTAAGTCACTAGTTTCTTCACCTTCTCCCCCTTGCTGCTCTTCCTCCTCACTACTAGTAGGACTGATATCATAGGTTAGGTCTTTTATTTCATCCTCTGTTGTCATGTTTCAAAAGATTTCCCATGCTATAGGGAGTGTAAATGTATGGAGAGCTTCTTCCACTAAAATTTTGATTAACCCATGGTAAGCAAGCTGCTCTAAATTCCCTGGATGAAATTTAGTGCTGGAGTCAATGAGAGACTACAGGAGGAAGTAGGGGATGCTGAGCTTTTGAGGGGCTGGAGTGTCCATGCCATACCTTAATTCATGAAGGATTCTAAATTGGTAACCATAGAAAATGTTGTACCTCCCCTCACAGGAAATATATTTGATTATTTGGTAGCTAACATCATCCTAAGGATATGGTATGCTATCCCTTATAATGCCATTTTTATCCTCTACAGGGATTTCATTGTTTTGCAGAAAGTTTTTCTTAGCAGCCTGGCCAATTGGATTCTCATCCTTACTCCAAGGCAATCCAAGAGGAAGGATAGTGACCCTACTGATAAATTCAGGGGTTATCTCCATGGGAAGACCTCTAAAGGTGACAGTGGCATGTGTTCTGGTGTGAGGGACCAAAGAGTGGGAAAATTCTTGAGCAATTTCCTCATCAAACCCTCAGAATTTCACAAAAAAGTTCATCCAATTTTCTCTTGTGAATATGTCCACTACTTGGGGATTTGCATGGAGCTTGGAGGAGTTGGTGGGCTCCTTCCTCATAAAACCTCCTGTCATTTTGTTTATGCTTCTTTGGGAAAGCAAATGTGGAGAAGGAGACAACAATTTTTGAAGAAAAATAGAGAAACAGAGAGATTGTGTTTTCTTAGAAGCAAGTAGAATTTTTTTTATGTATTTCCTCCACCTAAAGGCTTGATTTCACCCTTGAATTTAAGCAATACTTGCATATTTTGATATTCAATGGGGGTATGCATGGAACCTACCTCCTCAACCTAAGAATCGTGCTAAAACTCGTGTTTTCTCCCTTCAAAACAACTCACTAGCCCTCCTGTAGAAGACTCTTGTCCCTCCTGTAGAATCCTTGTAGGTGCTCCTGTAGAACCTGTAAGTGTTCCTGTAAAAAATGATGAGAGCAGGAATATGAGAGAGATTAATGGAGAATGATGGTTACAAGGCTATGGGGGTAGTTTTCGATGAGAGAATGAAGGAAAAGGTGGTGAGAGTGCTCGGGGAGGAGTACTTATTACTTTCTATGGATATTTACTATGATGGAGGGTGAGCTAGCAAAGTGTATGTTCGCCATATTGGGACCATTGGTCCCCACATACCTTGTCATAATGGCCCTTTCATCATAATCATCCCTCATGATTGCATCAGAGTTCACACTTCCTCCACTACTTGTCCTTGACATCTTTCTTGAGTTGACTATGTGCATGTGTGGGTGACAACTTCGGATGAGTGGAGTCAACTAGATGAAGGTGGCCAAGTTAACTGGCCACCTTTCCCTTATTCAACCTCAACCATCTCATTACTTTTGTATGCCTTCTAATTACACAAATGCAAACAGAGGAGTGGGTTAGTTACTTACCTAATATCCGAATGTATTTGGTTGTGAGGTGATGTGGTTGTTTCTCTCTGCTGCATGCCCTTGTTTCTTTTGATGCATGTTGTCTGCTTGCTGATGTGTGTTTGTGCCTTGTGCAGGTTATTCTTTGGCTAGATATGAGCTTCAGGTGTCTTCTTCAACGTTCATATTTGCACCCTCTTGCTGCTGATGCTGGATTTTAATGGGATCAACGACTACATGAATTCCTACAGGAGCTCCTGTACCTGCATCTCCACTTGAAAATTTAGCTTCTTTCTATGCTTGGAGCTATGAGGATGATATTAGAGATGTAGATATATATGGATAGGTAATAGGTAGGCTTTAGGTGAGGTTGATGGTGTTCTTTCCTTTCTTATTTTTTCCTTTCCTGAAGAACTGTTTTTTCTGTGTTTTTCTTGGACAAGAAGAAGAATGATGCTTGGGGTGTGATGCAGGCTTGGACATGATGGAAAGGAGGTTTGAAGACTGTAGTAGGATTTGTAGATTTTTTATGAAGCTTCCTTGTCCTTCAAACTACCTTTTATATCCATTTTTGGCTCTCTGTAATTCCTACAGGAGCCTCCTGTAGAAAACACAGCTTTTGAAAAATCAGCACAGTGAGGTGAAAAAAATGCCAAGAATGATGGAGAAAGGTGTGGGAAGATAGGATAGGTGTTTGTGTCGGTTTCAGGGCTCCTTTGGCACCTTATGTTGCTTCCTGTAGTCCCCCTGCAAACCTGCAATGCAACTAGAAATTCATTTTTATTTCTCTTTTTTTTTTTTTGAAAACAGTTAGGGTGCCCCAAGGAGGTTTTCACCCTAATTTCCTACCTTGGATGCCTCCAAGGGAGGTTTACACCCAGGGATCTTATTTCTCTCTCTTCTTTTTTTTAACATCACTAGGCCACCTCGAAAGAGGTTTTCAACCCAATGATGGGACTCAAGCGCCTCATGGAGGTTTTCACTTGAGTCCTTATTATTTTATTTTTTATTTTTCTTCAATGACTAGGTGAAGTGGAGGCTAAGACATGCTTCACTACCATCACTGTCTTATTCAAATATTCAATGAACTCTCGCTTGGAGAGGGGTTTCTTCTATACTTTCAACCGATGTCCATTGACAAGCATGGGAATGGCTTCATCATCAATGGTTCTAATAAGAACTGAACCATTGTCATTGTATTTCTCCACAATGTAGGGTCCCAACCATCTTGTCCTTAACTTTCCCTTGAAATCTTTATATCTTGAATCATAGAGTAGTGCCCAATCTCCCTCTTGGAATTGCTTCTCCTTGATATTATTGTCATGCCATATCTTTATCTGAAGCTGAACTACCTCTATATGGAGAAGGCCTTGCATTATGTGTTCATCCAAACCATTGAGCTGAAGTAATGTTTCTTTCTGTGCATGGCTAAGGTCTAGGTCCAGCTGAGTTGCCATCCTTAGGGTATTGAATTCAAACTCTATTGATAGCAGAGCCTTCTTTCCATAGATCAGCTCATAGGGTGTGAACCATGTAGTGGTCTTCCATGTTGTGTTGTAGGCCCAAGTGGCCTCAACTAATCTGTCCACCCAATCTTTTCTATTGTCGCTCACTACCTTTGTTAGGATCCTTTCGAATGCTCTATTAGTGACCTCCACCTACCCATTGGCTTACAGATGGTAAGGGGTTGAAGTCCCACACTTGATTCTATGATGTGTGAGCAGGTCTTCAATCAAATTGTAAGTAAACTGACTACCTTGATCTGTGACCAATTCTCTTGGATACCTAAACTTGTAGAATATGTTCTCTCTCAAAAATTTAGCTACTTTTTCCTCTTTCACTTCTTTGATTGCTTTTGTCTCTACCCACTTTTTCAGGTAATCCGTGCACACAATGATGTATTGCTTCTGCTTTGAAGGAGGGCTAATAGGCCCAACAAAGTCCATGCACCACTTCTCAAATGGATCAAACGCCACTTGAGGTTGCATGGGAATTTCATCCTTTGGAGTAGTTTTCCCCATTCGCTGACACTAATCACACTGGCTGGTATATCTCCTCACATCCTGATGAAGAGTGGGCTAGTAGTAGCTTGCTTGCAATACCTTGAAGGAAGTTCTTTTTGCTACAAAATGACCTCCACAAGGCCCATCATGACAGGTCAGGGGGATGTCAAAGACTTCCTCCTCCCTGACACATCTTCTCAAGATCTAGTCTGGGCCAAGTTTGAAGAGATTGCCCCTAATCCAGGTGAAAGGGGCGCTTTTCCTTACTATCTTGCTCTTCTCTTTTGAGGACAGGTTTGGTGGAAACTGTGTTGAAACCAAGTAGTTTTCTATATCAGCAAACCATGGAGAGAGTACTAAGATAGCAAATAGATGTTCATCTAGCATTTGGTCATCCACCATTCCTTCTTCACATGCAGGCAAATTTACTCTAGACAAAAAGTCAGCAATAACATTTTCTTTACTAGGCTTATCAATAATGGTCAAATCAAACTACTGTAGTAAAAGCAACCATCTAATGATGCAAGCATTCACATCCGGTTTGTTCAATATATATCTAATTACAACATGATCAGTGTGCACAAAGGTCTGATAGCCTGTGATATAATGTCTGAATTTGTTTAAGGAATGCATGACAGCTAGGAGTTCCTTCTCGGTCACTGTATAGTTTAACTCTGCCTTTGACAAGTTTTTTCTTATAAAGTATATGGCATAAGGAAAATTTTCATCAATTTGTCCCGAGGCTACTCCTATTTCTTTATTCGAGGCATCTGTGTCAATGTGGAAAGATAGGGCCCAGTTTGGGCCTCTCAGAATTGGGGCAGTCACGAGCTTTCTCTTCAAGGTATCTAGGGTCTCTTGACAATTTTGACCATATGAACTTGACATCTTTACCTAAGAGGCCAAACAAAGGAGAGGCTAGCTTGCTAAAAACTTTAATGAATCTTTGGTAATACCCAACTAAACCTAGGAAAATTCTGACATCTCTCACTTTTTGAGGAGATGGGACCCTTTGGATGATGGCAATTTTGTTGGGGTCCACCTCGAATCCCTATTGAGATATTGCATGACCTAGCACGGTCCCTTCAGTCATAAAAAATTCACATTTTTCTGGACTGAGGGACAAGTTCATCTCAATACACTTGTCTAGAACTTTTCCTAGATTAGATAAGGCTTCTTGAAAGTCAGAGCCATAAGGAGTAAAGTCATCCATGCATATCTCTACTGCATCATGAACTAATTCAGAGAATATACTCAATACTACTCTTTGGAAAGTGGCAGGATGTTACACAAACCAAAAGGAAGGACCTTATATGCAAAGGTACCCCAAGGACAAGTGAACGTGGTGTTATCTTGGTCTTCCGAGCTAATTTGAATTTGATTGTACCCACTAAACGCATCTAGGAAAGAGAAAATCTTTTTCCCTGCTATACCGTCTAACACTTGATCTATGAAAGGTAAAGGAAAATGGTTCTTTTTAGTGGCTTTGTTCAATTCCTGATAGTTGACACAGATTCTCCACTTACCATTTTTCTTTAGCACTAGCACCAAAGGAGTGACCCATTCACTATCAAAGATGGGATAGATGAATCTTGCATCAAGCAATTTATGTAGTTCTTCCTTAACAATACCTTTAAGTGTTGGATTCATCCTCCTTTGAGGCTGCCTAACTGGCTTGCAATCCTCCTTGATGTATATATGATGAGTACATATTGAAGGGTGCACTCCCTTCATCTCCTTATCATTCCAGGCAAAGGCATCTAGGTGTTTTCTCAGTAAGCTACACAGGTCCTCCTCCTGGGAAGTGGATAGGGATGGATTGATTTCCAAGGTTATTTCTGGGCCAAACTCTATATTCTTAACATGGAGAGGAGTGGATTTCGCTGCACAGAGATCAGTTGAGGGGTTTCTTTGGGTTTCTCTTACTATGTCTTCTAATGGTGATACACTGGGAGGTGGATTCTAAATCAGATTTTCAATCATATCATCCTCATCTTGTGGTTTCCCCCCCATGGTGATTTCTAATGCAAAAAGCGGCGCAGAATAGACTTCATCGTCATCTTCCTCCTCCAACCAGAGAGGTAGATCATGTTCTAGCAAGGGTTGGGGAGGAGGATATAGGATTAACTACTTGGACATATGCTCGTTCTTTATGGTCATGTTCCCAACTCGACAGCTGATGTAGGCATCGGCGGTAGCCAACCATGGTCTTCCTAGAATAAGAGGATACCCAGTGAGCTTTGCCTTTAGCTAGAGAACTAAGAAATCAGCAAGGTACTCCCAAGAATCAATGGAGACCATCACATATTCCACAATCACTTCAGGGGTCACGGTGGAGCAGTCTGCAAGCTATAGCACAGTCGTGGTCTTCCTCAAGGAGCCCTAGAGGTTAAGTTTGAGCATGGTGTCATTTGTCATCAAATTAATGGCAGCTCCCAGATCAATCAAAGTGTGTGGGATCATGGTGCCATTGATTTGGACATCAACTACTGGGCTTCCAGGTGTTTCTAGGAAAACCAGTGTCTTTTCTATCGACGAGCCCTCTAGGATTGGCAGCTATCCTAGAAACAAAAAATCAAAGAAATTTGGGATTTCTTCTATGTATGATAGATAAGAGAGAGGCAAAGGAACCAACCTGGATCTTTCGCTTGACCCCTTGCTTGATCTCTCTCCCCCTTGACAGAGCTTGCAACTCCTCTCCTACTTATCCCACCTAGAGAATACCTATAAAAACACACCAGCAAAACACCATCAAAGAATCTTGATCTATTATATCATAAGCACTGTATAATTAGAAATATAATGAGAGACAATGGCATTCACAAATAATAACATTCATAATTGCACAGTTGTGTGGAAGAAAACTCAAAGAACTTTATTAAATTGAAGGGAGAATTACAACCTAGCTGTCTAATCCAGCATCATCCTCCCAGCATCAAATCCCTCTTCACCTCATGAAAAGAAAGATCACACCGGCAATACAATGCTCTCTCTCAACCTCAAACTATCAACACTTCCTTGCAAATTACAAAATTCCAGCCTCCAAATCTCTCAAATGAGGGATCCATTTATAGATGTGTGCAAGGGTGTGAGTCATCTCTAAGTTTTGATTAGTTTCATTCCACTTGTTGTTTTTGGTTCCACTTGGATATTTCTTGGATCTCTTACTCATCCTTGGGCGAATTCAAAGAGATAAGTGTCATAGGAGAAGTTTCTAGAAGATTCCATGAGCATCAACTTAGCAAGCTGTCTCAGAAATTTGTCCATCCTCGCTCATCACACCCTACAAAAGGCTTCACAGTATGCATCACACCTGGCTAGTGTAGGAGTCAGTATGCATCGCACCCTAACAGTGGAGTAGCCAGTATGGTCCTATTTTGGCCAGTTCTGGATGGTTTTTCAGGTGGAACTTTTGGGGAATGATTTAATCAGTTGACCATGATCCTTTATGGTATGAAACAACACTTTTAGTGGTTAAAGAGCCCTAGTTTATTGACATATAAGATTGGGGTTGAAGTGCCCAAATATGTCTATAACAGTTGCCCCCTAAAGCATGAAGTTGTAAATTCTTGATGTCATGTGAAATGCTTATCATGAGGATCTGAGGTTTTCAAAACTGGAAGGTGACCTGTATAAGATACAATACAATACATCATCATAATATAATTTTCATGATCTAGTTGAGACGGGCATTCCCATGCTCAACTTTATAAATTCATTTCATGTACATAGAAAACATAGTCGTCTGCATACGCAGATTGGTGATTCTTCAAATGTAGATTCATCATCCCTGGCTCAGATGACCATCTGTGCAGCTTCTGTGTACATTTGGTGTCTTTATATCCCTGAATATATTGCATCCCAGATGGATGAAACTAGATCCGGGGTCTTCAAAACTCATTCAATCTTCGCCTGACGTACAAGTCAATCCATGTGAAGAAATGTTCTGAAGTTGAACATGGAAAGACATCGCCTGATTACCAGCCAATATTGTGATCTATTAACAGATGCGAGAGGAATCACTGATAATGATGATGACCGTCAAGGTACTACAGTACAATTCACGTGGTGTGAATATATGATCCGATGTCGAACACCATGCAAAACCTTTTGGTCAAACGCCATTGATGTTAACCTGTTGCCAGAAGTGAGAAACTTTCCATTGTGGCATGCAAGCTTCAAAGTACTGAAAGGGGTGTTTCTAAGTCAACTTCTTGGATAATGAGCTGATATCGACAAGACGTGACCCGTCAAAGGAGGGCCTTAATGTATCCCACATCTATGACACGAAACGAAGCAAATGATTTTCTGTAGCTGAAAATGATATGATGACACAAGGTTCAGGAATGGAAATCATGAAAAATGGAGGGTGAAGGTATTGCAACGGATGAGGCATTAACTGGATGGTGGTTTCTCAACTTAATGACTTCTCTTGAACATATCAGTGACACTGATATGGATTGGTAGCGTTAACCCCAACAGATGGATGGTGTGGAAGACCAATGGTGAAATGATCAGTGAATAGAATAACCCAAACCGACTCAATAATGGTGATGGAGTGAAAGTATCATGTTTAAGAGCGACCTACTACCATAAAATTCTTCAAGTTTTCTTCCCTTTTCCCCAGTCATTGCTGACCAATACCTCTTTATTTTTTTCAAGCTTGAGGAGGATAACATATTCTTTTTCTATAATTTTCCCTTCGAGCAAACCTATCGCTATGTTTTGGTGAGCCTAGCGACAGTGAAACTCATTCTTGTCTAGGTGGGCAAGTTTGTCACTATTGTTTTAACGAGTTTAACGATAAAGACAACTCAGTCCTTTTCATGTTTAGATGGTTTGAAAAGGGATGAAAAGGAAACTCCAGCAGTTCTTTTCTGTAGCATAATCCCTTAAGTCCGAAAAAGGATAAAATAATACAAAAGGGATGGCTTTTTGATCACTTTAGCAAGCTGAAAAGACAAGCGCTTGAACGTTTTCGTGAGATAATCCCTCAAGTCCGAAAAAGATTAAAATATACAAGAGGGATGGCACTTCCAATCACTTTAGCGAGCTGGAAAGGCCAATAGCTCGACAATATTTTCATATTTAACAAGTCTGAAAAGAGTTTAAAGGAGACTCGTTTTTTGAGGAACGAGTGGTGCTTAGGGTAGCAACTAGTTTCGAGTAGGCTTGGAACTTCTCAAAACATGGTGATGTGGAGAGGTTGGCTAACAGGACCACTCATCGTAGCTGTTCCTCAAACGGGTAAACAATCAAGTGGAAGCGTATGATCGGTCAAAAGGATGGAGGTGATGGTAGGAACACAACCTGTTAGCACCTAAATCTGACTTAGGCTGAAGGAAGGCAAAATTGAGGGTAACCACAAACCACACTCAGTCTGGTAGCTAGCCCTACCAGAATAGGAGAGGGCTCTCTCTAGGTCACACTCAGTAAAAATACACAATAAATTCTGAGATGACTCAAAATGAAATATTGATTTTAGGCTAGGTAAATAAATACGGAAACAAGAGGCGATTTTTGATAAATGACTGAGTTTCTGGGATGTATGGGACCAACGAACAACATGAGGAGAGAATTTAACAAAAAGGCACAGATTACTTCGTGAGGCAAGACTGGTGGAAAGTCTAGCAATTAAATTTGAAATAATGCGAAATGGAAAGATTGTTTAGGAGGGTGAAAAGGGCATAAACACATGAATCCTTTTCAACAGAATAAGAACACAGAACTTGAAACTTTCCCCAAAGGCAGAGCAATAAACATGAATTCTACCTTTTCTTACTTAGAAATTTTAACTGGAAATGAATATGAATGAACTGTGAAACATAACGAAATACATATGAAACAGAAAGAGAATACATTTGCTACACTCACACCACATGAATCTCATGAACCAAATCCACTGCCTTTCATTAATTCTCTATCAAAATATACAATAAGTAACTGAGCTTCTCTCCCACAGTCTCCCAGAAATTACAACCAACCCTTTGCAAATGGTTGTTCATACAACAAATAGACTTTGCCATTAGGAAATGGAACGACCCAAAGTTGGGGATTTTTTCAAATTATTACAAACTAGAAATGGAAAGCCAACCATTAGTGACAGGTGTAGCGTTACAAAAATGACAAAACTGTAACGTAGATTGGTGGGTGACTGCTCGCCTTCCTTTTGCCACTTGGATAGAAGCCAACCTTTAGTGAAAATACTTTCTAAACTTTGCGTTAGGTGCTAGGGAAAATGTAGTGTAAATGAGCGAGATCACTTGGAGAAAATTGCAAATCAAAATTTCGCGGACCGGAAGTGATTTTGGCCTTTGGGTCTTTGTGCATCGCGCCTAAAACTGTATGTGTTGCGCCACTTTGGAGGCGATTTTGAGGTACTTTCTGAAGTCAAAATTGTGCCCAAGTGTGCTTGTTAGAAATCCTTGTCTCTCTACTTTCCAACCCAAGTGGAATTTCTGAAATTGGTGCCTATTTTCCCCTCCAAAACTTCAATCTCCCAAGACTACTTCCTGTGTGTCAAAATAGGGGCAGAGAGGTCATTTTTTGAGTGTTTTTGACCTCCTGGGGACTCAAACCTTGCCCAAAATTCTTGGCCATGCACCAATAGTCATGATCTTTCATGCTGAATCCAAAAATATAAACCTTTCGTGATTTGGATCTCCCTATCATAAACGTCGTGCCAGTGGCGTGACACATAGGGAGAAAAACCTTGTTTTTTGTACAAAATTTGCAAAAATACCAAAAATGCCCCAAATTTCTTGAAATTTGGCCTGGAGCTTCTCCATTAAGTATCATGCTGGACAAAAGAGGCTTCGGCCAACATCTGAAGATGATCATGCTCCCTTTGCCTCTTTTGCTTCCTTATTGCCTTCTTTAGTTTTTCCTTTAAATTCCTTATTTGTACCTTGCAAACATGATTGCATGCCCAACAATGGTTTTTCATGTGCCTGAGCATGTACTTGTCCTTGTTTGCTTTTGCCAACAGCTCCTCTAAGTGGATGTTGATCCTCTCAAGCCAATTCTCTCGATCAGCCTCTATCTCCTGCTGAATGGGTGTCCTCTC
>APFE030177093.1:160074-170098 GCA_000404065.3 Pinus taeda
TAATGTGTTATTAATAACATTAATTACTACTAATATCATTATTTTTATTAAAGGCTATTCTTATTATTTAAATGTTAGGAACCGTAATATTGCTAGTAATATCACCCAAATGTGGGTGATACGCAGTGAATTAATGGAGACAATGAATACCGGCGGCAAGAGGACAAGCCACATGGCTGATGGTGCCTCTCCCCATACCACCCTGAGACGCCGTCTTGACACACCGTAGGCGACATTTAATGTAGGCTCGATTCACTGAAAAGTCATTAACTGTTCGAACATGGATTTACCTCGGCTCATTGTCTCTCCTTCTCCCCTGCTCCACTGCAACTATCCACTCCTAACTTCTGAACCCAGCTCTCGCACAGTAACTGGGCATCGTTGTTGGTTAGTTTGCTACGTTGATTTTGGAAATGGGCATCACCATTCCCGTTCCTGTTTCTGCTATCTAACCATTGCTCATACTGACTCTGCTCCCCCTCACAATCCCTCTGTTAGCATTCCCTCTGTCATCGCTCCTTCTATCATAGCTCCCTTTGAGCACTCAGCCAAAAATTCCAGCATGGTGAGACATCACATGTGAAGTCGTAGAGGCAGAACTCGGGGAGGCAGTTCTTGCCCTCAGACTGATCCACACCCTGAGCCCACTGCCTCCTCTCCCTCCCCTAAACTGCATCATCCCCAGAGATATGGTTCGGGCAGATATCCTAGTACATGAAGTGGACGGGGTCGTGCTCGGTCTTCATGTGCAAATCGCAGTGATTTTGCAGTTCGCTCTGCTAATTTTCCTTTGCCCCTTCATCCTGCTCCCCACTCTACCCAATTTAGTTTCTGTAGCACCCTGAACAGACCAGTAATTACCACTACAATCTCCATCCTTTTCACAGAAGACAATGAGCAGCCTACTTCTCAGGTGGAAAATTCCAACTTGTGGCAAGAGGAAGCCCCGAGACGCAGCAATGACAGAGACACAGGGAAGAACTTGTTGGACGAAGGTAATTTTTCTCTGCATAGCAAGAATATTGGTGGCAGTCAGCATGCGAAGGGTGCCAGCTCTGCAGCCACGTGCTCCCCAAGTGGAATCGGTTATGATGGGTTAGCTTCGTAGGGGGCGACTAGCAGGCATGGCAATGCCCATCCGGTAGATGAGCCACATGGCGGTGGAGGTGCGCCACACGGCAGCGTGTCGATGGAGGAGGCATATGCTTGGGCGTTGAGGAACCTATCCCAGATGATTTCAAATAGTCTGACGTGGCTTCCAGGTGTCTTCTGTCTGGTCTGTTTGTTTTTGTTAGTTTCTGTTGGAATTTGGTCTTTTGTCTGGATCTTTTGTCATGGAAAAACCTCACTGGTTCTTTTGTTATTTCCGATCTCAAGGACTGATACCTTCTCTGGTTTTTGTTTCTGTGGACTGGTTTCCCTAATGTTGGGGCAGTCCAGGTATATTCTGAAACACTATGTTAAACTCTACTGAGGCTTAGTCCTCTCTGTACATTTTTGTTTTATATCAATAGATTATCTTAACTTAGAAAAAATATATATTGCTAGTAATAACCATAAAATCTAATATAATAAATAATTTTTCATATATAATATTATTTAATTATCATATTTAATTACCAGTGAAGGTAGTTACACATTAAATGTAATTCCGATAACTTATTACTATTACCTTAAACACATAGAATTAAAGAAATAGATCTATAGACAAACAAAAAGTTTGTAATCACAGGAATTGGGAAGACGATACATTTGATGATACATTTTACACTACCCAGATAGGTTGAGATACACAGATTTTGTTGACTTAGATATAATGGATATGGTTGTCGTGCTATTGAGATTCATCATGGGAATAATTAGGCAAGATCACCTTCCGCTTGGAAGGGAGACATCAAAATGAAATGAACCATCATGTAAATGGAAACCTTAGTGTGACTCTAATAAATGGAGTGTCCGTACACCATTCAACCCTGACCTCATAAGTGGAGTGTCCCCACACCATTCAAACCGGAGTGTCCCCACACCAGACCATTCAAACCTGACCTCATGAAGTAGCTTCATTATCTATTTTATTAACTCATAAAGTAACAACATTATCTATTTTATTAACTAATAAAGTAACATGCAAAATTAGAGTTTTGATTAAATCTACCTCTCCATTTTCTATGATCGAAAAGAATATTCGTTAATAAGAAATCCTCACCTATTCTTTAATATGAAATCTCACCATTTATTTAATTAAAAATCCCTGAATCCTAACCATTAAGCCTAAAAAATATTTAAATACATTTAGGAAACCGACATTCTTATTCCATAAAAATATGTATGAAAAGTTGATTACATTTATTAATGTTGAATATTAACTTTGATCACGATCTTTTTACTTGGGAAACATAATCATTTATTCTAGAAAGCAGGGTAGAAGGGATTTTCTAGGTACCTTGGGCTTCACCTGATTTAAATTTGAATCCCAATTTTCTGCATAAAAGGGTATTGCTAATTAATAAATACAAAGAAATGGGTTATATTGGTCTATGTTGTAAAATTTGTTCAAGAGGTCGCATGCATGTATTGTGATGAGACACCCGTTAGTACTACAGTTTCACAAAATAGAGGACATTCCAGAATATGGACGATTCTTACATCTTCCCAATAAGTGGTTCACAGATTTGGCATGTGTTTCTAAGTGTTTCCCCTTTCAATCAAATCATATTGCAGCTTGTTAAAATACTCCCTTGCTATCTTAGGGCATGTTTTTTTCGCTTGATACATTCATTGAAGCAAATATTAAGGAATTCTAGAAAACTCTACCGGGAATGTTGTTAACGCGATGTATTAATCAAAACTTAATAATTATATTTCAAGACTTGCATCGAAATGTATCTTTATGTTTTTTTTACAATTTTTCCTACCCTATTGAGTGCCATTAATTTTGGATTTTTTATTTTTTACTTTTCCAATAGATAGCATTTGCAGCCTGAACTGAAAGTTGGTGTGATACAATATTTTCCATATTTGACTAATAGATACATTCCGTAATGTATTTCATTGGTAATTTTTAACTTTTAGAAGTTCGTGAAGTAATTACATCCTAAAAGGTAGTTACAACAACAACTCTTGAAATTAATCATTTGTTCTCAGACAACTAGGGCAAAGTCTGAGACGTAGGTTTTGTAACCTACTGTCTTGATCTAGAAGAACACCTCAATATGCCCAATAACCATGCGATCAATGCACTCAATCTAGTAGCAAAAGCGTAGGGAAGTTTTGTATTTTTACTGAGATCTAATATTTTGGATTTCGCTGATATATTTCTTATAATCGCCCAAATTATTATAATCACTCAATTAACAAAGTAAAATTGTTACCAAAATTAAAACCCATATATCAAAGAGCACTATGAAGTAAACATGTTAACCGACCCACAATAGAAAGGTCGAAGCACATTTGATAATCCGTAATACGTGAGATGTGGTACTATGCAATACTGATACACATCGTGTAAAGGGAAATATATCGGGTTTTGATGAAATAATACGTGCCCAAAACTAGACCTGGGCCTCTACCTATCGAATTCATGAATGAAACGCTTGTAGAACTGAGAAATCTGTGGAAACCCTCACCTGGAGCGTTTAGAGGCTTCGGAAGAATCACTTGTAACAGAATCCTCACTATGTATAGTTGAATAGAATTGAGGTCTGGATCACTTCTACTCTGATTTGAAGAAGTTAGTATTAATCCCATCTGTGTCTACTTTATATATATTTGCGAAGGGTTAATCCCAAACCCATTACACTATTTCGTTGCATCATATCCCTCTGTTGTGTTTATTTTGATCTACGTGCATAATTATATGCTATATGTAGTAATTAACATTGAAGCTACCGTATGTATTAATCAACCTTGAAGCCTCGTTCCTCGGCCTGTTTCTGTAAAAAATTGCATTACATAATTGTAGCTTCTCTTTGTGAACGTATTAACCGAAAGCGTTTCCCCGCAGTACATATCGATGACTGATAGCTATCTAAAATCCATAGTAACCCCATTCGTTATCACATTTTTAAATTCTCAACATTGACTATCATTGAAATTTCTCTGGAATTCATGGGTTCTTGGGGTAAAGTGTTTACATATTTTAAAAGTGACCTAGACATATTTTAAATAGAAGGAGTTCGGTTACTGCATGAAAAATTAGACATTGTGATTATCGTTATTAGAATTCTTTAAATGTTAACCTGAACATTATGCTTTCCCAGAAAGCCAACCATTCGTAAATATAAATCGCATTGCCTAGACATTGCACAATTTATAAATCTCTATTTCCTTAAGGAGCTAGATTTACATTTTTTTTTATGATAGCTATCGGGTCATCGGTAAATTGATAGGGTTCCAGTGGATACACATTTCTTTAATTTCTTTGGAATCCAGTGTTTGCATCTTTTTTTAGCATTCACACGGTAATAACCTTGTTGTGATTTTTATGGTAAAATTCCAAAAACAAAATTAATTGAACATAGAGTCAATGCTCTATTTTGTCTAAAAGATTTTTTTGCACAGGGAAGCCAAATAAAAATGTCTGAGCAGAACATTACATACACCCACAAAATTTTTGTATTCATTAAAACAAAATTCCTCATACAAGATTCGTCCTCTTACAGAGGGATTACACAACTAGTGTTACCCAAAGGTCTTCCTCACATATAGGGATTCACCCACCACAAACAACAAAAAAAGACTTCCTCACACAGAGGGATTCACCAACACTGCTTTTACAAAAATATCTTCCTCACACAGAGGGATTCTCCAAGAGATTATGCTGAAGAGCATCTTCCTCTTAACAAGAGGGATTCACCACCCTGCTGTGCATTCCCATTCACACTGTTGTGAAAAACCTATACTTCATTTGCAAGCTGCTCCTGTTTGTTCTCTTCTCTACTCGCACTGTTGTGTGTTTCACCAATGTTTTCAATACAATATCTACCTATTCAAAAAAAAAATTCCCTTGCTTCTTCTGCTTCTTCTACAAACTGCTGTGTTAAAAACTTTTGCATTTACTGCTGTAAGTTGAGAAATTCTTACTTTGGTTTACTGCTGTAAAATAAAAATTTCTTTCACATTCACTCATGTGTGAAATTTCTCATTACTTTTAAAATTCTGGGTTTTCACATTACATATAAAAAAAATACTTTTTCATTCCCATTCGTTTCCACAAACTATAAGCACTTGTAAAAAGAGATTCCAAATATTCATTTGCTGCAGCAAATCTTTATTTTTTTCCACACTACTGTGCTCTTTTGGTTTTCCATTCGTTGCCGGGAACCCTCCTTTTCATATCATCCTGCTCTGGTTTTCAGTTTTTTTCTTCGCACTTCAGTGCTCTCTACTTCCTCATTACACACTCAATCCATATATAAATGAGCGCACACACAAAAAAACATATATCAAAAGCATTAAAAAAAATTACGGCGTTGAGTTGCCCATACCATTCTTTAATTAATCATGCTTCTGCAAACAAGACTTAAAAATATTTACCAACTTTTACTAAACATCATAAATCTCATTAATTCCTTCACGTGGGCGGTCAAGCAAAAGTTCAGTCAAGTTGACATACAGAGGTCAAACAAAAATTTCACTCCACTCAATCTCCATGCCCTAGGCAGCTTTGATTTTGATCAACGGTGGGCAGTCATCCTCGCAATCGAACGGTTCATAACAATATCGGATGCCTTTTATTTGCTGAAGGTTATGTCTCGATGAAAAGTGGTTTTGCTGAGAGTACAATTGATGAACGTTATGTTCGGTTCAGTAGTTTTCTGGAATGATTTTATTGAAATTAATATTTCAACAAACCTTTTAATTAACACAAAGCCCATCATTGTTCAGTTATATGTTATTGGATTTCACATTAATCAATGATTTGGCTAAAATGACAGATTGCTTAAAAACTTAAAAACTCATCACAATTATTGATGTATTAATTTACAGGAAAATATTCACATCATAGAGATTTTACCCTACATATATGTCGTGAATAAAAATTCGTTCACACAAAAAGACAATGAATTTTCCAGCTTAGTTTATGTGAATGATCCACATCAAATCTGAGCACAAAACCCTAATTTATAAACTTAAAGTTGAAGGAGATACATAATAATTATTATACAATAAACAATGCCAAGAAAAAGGAATATCACACTCCAAACCTTTAACTTCCAAAACCTGTATATCAAATCAAACAGGAGTGAATTTGTGAATCAAATCTAACATATGAAATGGAAATCTGAATATTTGAAATAGTAATGAAACTGAATTCGATTTACCACATTATAAACGTAATGAAAGTTGTCTTGATTTCGTTTTGTTGGGAGAATATGAACGGCCAACTGTTTCAAGGAAGTAGGCACAAAACGTTAGCATGTTTTCTCGCAAAGGAAGACCATTTTACCTTCCATGACTTGCGCAAAGATATCCGTTAAACTCTATAAAACCACATCCATCTTCACTTTTAATAATTAAAATGCAAAATAATAGTCAAATATGTCAATTCAATGTCATTTCGAATAAATAACAATAATGATTTAAAATTTTGAAGAACTTTAACAAACCTCGATTGAATTGCCGCAAAATTGAACCAAATCTTGAGAAGGAAACGACACAATAACACAAAGGTGGAATTTGATAGCTTCCCATAAGTTCCCTTAAAAGTGCAATAATAAACATAAACCCTTCACATCTGTCAATTCTTCCACTGTTAGTCGTACAGTTTTCTGTGCTAAAACACGGATAATATCTTTAAATTAATGGAAAATATTGTGACCGACCAACCGTTTCAAGGAATTAGGCACATAAACTTATCTGGTTTCCTGCAGTTTTCTGTTTATCATTCACTAATTTATCCACTACATTTAACATCCAACTCTCCATACTTTTCACAAAGGAATGCATAGGCACGGATGCACTTAATGGAGTGAATATTACATTTGGAAATCCACCACATTTAATATCCAACTCCGCATACGTTTCACAAAAGAATGTATAGGGACGGATGCACTTAATGGAGCGAATATTACACTTGGCAAATTGTTGATTGTGAATCGTTATAATAACGTTTAATTTTTTTTTATAGTAATTATGTTAATTGGTGATTATGAACAATAGGCCGAGTAAATATTTAATCAGGTTTTCTCACAAATTAATTTATGTATAGTTTAAATCACAAATTAATTTATGTATAGTTTAAACATGTGATTTAAATATGTATAGAAGCTAATGGTGTGAATTCCAACCATTGATGAAGTGACAACGGCATTTTTCAATTTAGACCATCTTATAAAAAATTAATTAGAAGAATGATCAAAGTACCTTATTCCAATGGTCATTAAAAAAAATTGGGAAAAAGAGTGTGTGATTGGTAGAGCACATGGATTGTGTATAGAAATGTGTGCGATTGCAACCAAGTTTGGTGAAATGTGGTAGGAGCAAATGGATATGCATGAGAAAATGATTAAAATAAGTGCACATTGTAGCAGTAATCTATGTGTGTGAATGCATCTTGGGTGAAGTAATGGATGATTTTAATCAACGTAGCTTCTTTGGAGTGCTTTTATGAGATGTCATGAAAAAAAAAAAAAAAAAAATAATTAAAAAAAAAAAAAAAACCTGTGTTGAGCAGTTGTGATCATCTTGTTGGGGAATTGTTCTGGTAAAATCCCAAAAATAAATTAACTAAACACAGAGACAATGCTCTGTTTTGCCACAGGATTTTTAACACAGGGAAACTTTTAAAAATATTTCTGAGAACAGAGTATTACATACCCATAAAATATTTGTATTCATTAAAATAAAGTTTCTCATACAAAATTCATCCTCTTTCACTTAAGGGATTTACCAAGAACTTCAAAAGAAATTACTCTCTCTCCTTTTGAGCTGTGTGTAAAAATCTCTTTTGCATTCACGGCTGTAAAAACAGACTTCAACTACAGAAAATTTACATTCACTGCTGTGTGGAAATTACACATAAATTTGTCTCACACTGCTGCATGCATCTTTTTGCATATTCAGAACTTTACATTCGCACTGTTGTGCGTCCCTTTCAATTACATTCGCTGCGGAGAGTTTTACCTTTGTACACACACTTAACAAAAACAAACACAGGAATATATATATATATATATATAATATATATAATATATATATAATATATATATATGGTTTTACTTGCTATACTGACGTAAAATAAAAGAAACAATAAAATTAAATGCTTTTACCAACCTTTACTTGTGCCCATACTCCCGCTCATAGAAAATGGTAAAATTAAAGACTTCACCAAAACTTACCAACCGACAGTAAATTACATTTACTGTTTTATTGACAAAATTGGCGGTAAAGAAACTTTTACTTCACGTCAAATTCATTTGTTGCAGGCCTGTACTTCAACTGTTGACTTTGATTAGATCGCATCGCAGAAACACAATCTGCTGGAAGAAAAATGGAACATAATTATATTGGTGCGATTTGCGATTTGCGATCAGATCGCATCGCACCATCGCAATCGCAGAAATCAAGTGAACAAAACGGAGGCTCCAAGCTTACATGCGATTTGCGATCTGCGATCTCATCGCATCGCAAGGTAAGAACTGCAATTGAAATTACAATTTCAACACTCCCCTTTAATTTCAACTGTTGGGTTATTAACCATACCCAGAAACTTCCTTAAAACCTCAAAGCTTTTCCGATCCAATGGCTTGGTCAGAATGTCCGCGACCTGTTCCTGAGTGCTGCAATGTTGTAAAACGGTTTCTCCATTGTTCACCAATTCTCTGATGCAATGGAACCTTGTATGAATGTGTTTTGTTCGTTTGTGAAACACAGAATTCTTGGACAATGCAATAGCTGAGCTATTGTCACAAAAAATCATTGTTGCTTTTGCCTGCTCTTGGCTTAAGCTCCTTAACATTCTTCTCATCCAAACTCCTTGACATGCTGCTGTTGTAGCTGCCACGTATTCTGCCTCTGCTATAGACAACGCCACAATGGGCTGTTTCTTAGAAGCCCATAAAATGGCTCCTGAACCCATGTGAAAAACATAACAGGAAGTGCTTTTCCGATCATCCACACTTCCAGCCCAATCGCTATCAATGTAGCCAACTAAATTTGAACATTCTGAGACAGTATATAAAATCCCAAGTCTTTTAGTACCTTTAACATACCTCAGAATTATTTTTGCTCCTTGCCAATGTGCTTCCTTTGGCCTTTCCATGAATCTAGAAATTAAACTAACAGCAAACATTATGTCAGGCCTAGTTACAGTTAAATACATAAGGCTGCCAACTATGCTCTTGTATAAACTAAGATCAAAGTCCTTGTTGCTGTCCTCTTTGCTCAGTTTTAATCCCATTACTGTGGGTGTGACTGCTGCCTTGCTGTCTTGCATATTAAATCTGCCCAACACTTCATTTACATATCTCGCTTGAGAGATAAAAATTCCATTTTCATTTTGATCTACTTCTATTCCTAAGAAGTATCTCAGCAAACCCATGTCAATCATCTCAAATTCTTCTTCCATGACTGATCTGAAATTTTTAATGAGGTAATCATCATTACCTGTAAAAATCACATAATCAACATATAACACAACAATCAAAATTTTACCATCCTTTTCTTTGATGTAGACGGTGGGTTCTCCCTCACACTTTGCAAATTCATTTTCCAGTAGATAGGAATCTATCCTACTGTACCACGCTCTTGGCGCTTGCTTCAGCCCATAAAGAGCTTTCTTCAATTTGCACACTTTGTGCTCTTCACCTTTCCTCTCATAGCCTAGAGGCTGTTCAACATAAACCTCTTCCTTTAACACTCCATTTAGGAATGCTGACTTCACGTCCATTTGGTAGACTTTCCATTTGTTTTGTGCTGCTATGGACAGCACTGCTCTCACGGTTTCCATTCTTGCAACCGGTGCGAAAGTCTCCTCATAATCTCTCCCATACTCCTGCTTGTAGCCTTTGACAACCACCCTTGC
>APFE030177094.1:4320-32092 GCA_000404065.3 Pinus taeda
GTTTGTGCTACCAAGGAAGACCAGGATTAGACAGAGTGTTGGATATTCGTGGCTTTGTTGATGCAGATTGGGCTGGAGATTTCGATCAGAGAAGATCTACAAGTGGGTATGTGTTTAACCTATTTGGAGGTGCAGTCAGTTGGATGAGTAAGAAACAATCTGTAGTGGCACTATCAACTACAGAGGCAGAATACATGGCAGCCACTCATCCAAGCAAGGAAGCAGTTTGGTTGCAGAGATTGTGTTCAAGTATGGGGTTAGTACAGGGAGCTATAAGGATAGACTGTGACAGCCAAAGTGCAATTTTCTTGGCAAAGAACCCTGCTTATCATTCAAAGACAAAGCACATTGATGTTCAGTATCACTTTGTGAGGGATATGATAGAAGACAAAAAGGTGTTGTTGGTAAAGGTGGACACTTTGAAGAATACTGCAAATGCATTGAAAAATCTGTGAGCTCTGAAAAGTTCTCCTAGTGTAGAGAAACAATGGGCATTTTAGGGCTAGAAAAATTACTAAGCTCTCCTGTGGCTTGTGTGGAAAGAAAACAACAAGTTGGAGAATGTTAGGTTGTGTTATATTCTTTCCACGACTAACCTACGTAGTGGACCGGGGATTAGAGGGGCGGTGGAGCCCCCCCTTCATTGCACCGATTGCACAGTGGGGTGGTCACAGGGGGGTTTGAGGGGGTGGGTAGCCCCCCTCTACAGGGTTTGGGGCAGCACCCCGATAAATCTTTTTTTGGACCCTATATTAGGTTGGGTAAACCTACTTATGGTTTTCGGTCCATGGTATTGGATGCTTTGGCATGCATAAATATGTATTGTAAAATTGAAAGGAAAATAATGAAAAATCAAGATGGCAGTCCCCGTTTTGGGATCCAGTGGGAAAATCTCTATGTATTTGTATTTTATGTGTTATGCTCTCGCATTTTTTATTTTTCTGTGTTTTAGAATTCATATGCAAGTAATTTTTGTATGGGGTTAAAACCTACATCTAGTTGGGACTTCATATTAGGGAGATCCCCTGAATGTTGGTGGGTCCAGAATCGTAAAAAAATCTACAGTCCTATTTAGATCAGAGTGCCACACTGGGTCCATTGTTGGGATGTCTAGCTTTGGTATCTAGATATGGATATTTGTAATTATGTTGTGCAGAGCGTACACCTCATCCTCGAGGCATGCAATTCATTGCTGTTGGGATTCAAATAGGTCGAGTGCTGCATTTCCATAGGTGCGTTGCTAGTATACCATGACATGAAGTTTATAGATCTCGTTACTTAACACTGCATGTTCCCTTTGGCATCAAGAGTAGATAAAGGATACAAAGTAGTTTGCATCAGAGAAATTGGGGTCCATTATGTTGTTAATATGATAATATGAGAAGAAAAAAGGGTTGGGTGATGGTTTTAATCCAAGTAGATGATTCCCTAACTTCAAACAATGGTTCCATGTTGTTCTGTATCCCTAATTATAAATTTCTATCTCAGTTAAGATTGTTGACTTCGAAACACACCGATCATAGACCTATGTGCTAGTAAGGGTGAAGCACCAAGATATCAAATAATGGTGATGCCTTAGCCATGGCTCAATCTTAGCATTAGAGGGGAAGTAGACCATATGGAGCTTGAAACAGAGCATCCAAATCCAAAAATTCAATGCTACCCTACTTACCTAAACCAACTTCCAATAGTGCCTTTCAAACCCAGAACTTTGACGAACACAAACTATGAAGGTTTGGGCTTGCTCGTCCCCAAATTTAATTGAGTTGGAAAGCAATTATTGCATGAGGGTCTTTATATTTCCATAATTAATTTTTGCATCCTAATGTGTCATCATCCTTAATGAAATCACTAGATTGAACTCTATTGCATCACACTTCGGCGCAAATACATTATGCAATTCTATTAATGTGCTGGCTAGCTTCCACACAAGAGCCCTTGAATCTACCTATAAGATTCCTTCATGCTAAGATACCTTCATCATCGCCAAGATGGCCAAATAGATGTTTTTTTCATATTTCATTTGCACATTCTTGCATGCAAGCTTGAGAATCACCTGAGCCATTAATGGAAACACACTGATAGATAGAGGAATGAGGCTTGAAGTGCTAAATTACATATGGGAAAGGATGATGAGATCATAAATATGCTTGGGAGGTATAATTTCATGTGCTATGATCTATGATGCTACCATGATTGGATATATAATATGCCACGATTCCAGTAATTTGAGGGGAGGGAGGTGGAAAATCTCCACAACACTTAGGGAAGCTAAGGAGGAAGTGAAGGGGAGTGGGAAGAGATGGAACTTGAGAGGCATGAGGGAGGTTTAGGGGTAGGACCATAAAAGACATTGGGTACAAAAATAATATATGGGAGAGTGGGGCTAATAAAGGAATGCAAAAAACCATGGGAACTTAAGGGATATAAGCAAATCCATCAATACCATTAATTTTAGTCTTTCCTTCATCCAATTGACAAGACTTATTGGTAAGGAAATATGATTTTGAGTTTAAAGATAAAATGATGTGAAGGGGAGAGAAGGAAGAGAAGGCTTGAAGTATGGTTTTTATTCTATAAAAAATACTATTAGCATATTGTATTTTGGAGGAGAGGGAAATTTCAAATATAAGATAGTGAGTAAGGAGTCTCCCCGGATGATGATTTTTTTGAATCCTCTTGAGAGAGCTATTGTCAAACCCATGAGAAGCTCATAGATTTCTACTTGGTTATTATATTTTCTACCTAAACCCCACGTGAATTTATCCATTATTGTCCCCTTGAGATTAACGAAAATCCCTCCCCCTCCTGCCATCCCTGGGTTGCATTTGGAAGCTCCATGAAATTGAAGGATCCAAGAATGAGATTGTCCCCTCCACTCTAATTTTTTTCATAGGTAATGATCCAAATGGAAAATGGCATCCACCAATGGTATTCATCCACCCATGGAATTTACCCATGGTATTGTAAGTGGCATCCAGCCATGGTATTTATCCACCCATGGAATTTACATATGGTATTGTAAGTGGCATCCACCCATGGTATTCTAAGTGACATCAACCCATGGTATTAAGTCACTGATGGTATTTACCCACCCGTGGAATTTACCTATGGTATTGTAACCAAAAAAGACTATAAGTAACAAGTTGTATTTTGTAAAAGGATAGATTTTTACATCATAGATGAGTGTGGGTTATTCCCAATTTACATATAGCAGAGGCGGTGCTTCAACTCAATGAACACCTTCTGTTGGGACTTAGACCAGGAAAAATTTGCTTTTTCCCCACCCTTAGTAATCTGACTCAAAGGCCAAGTGATATGAGATAATGCCAACACGAACCTCTGATAGAAATTTGCAAGGCCCAAAAAGCTGTGAAGCTCTGATAGAGTGGTTGGGGTTGGCCAATCCCGAATGACAAGGATCTTGGTCGGGTCCACATGTACGCCACACTCATCTATTATGTAACCCAAGTATTGCAAGTGTTCTTCCCAAATTTATGGTTTTGTTATTGTTTGTTCTCCTATTTTCTTCCGGCATTTCAATTTTTCAGATCTTGGGCCCCCCAAGGTCTAAAAAATTGAAATTCTAGAAGAAAATAGGAGAACACACAATAAAAAAACCACAAAGTTTTTTTTTTATTAAAGAAGATAATAACTGTAAAGGCTACATTATGGTGGACAATCTGTCCTTTTACAAAATATGACTTGTTACTTATAGTCTTTTTTGGTTATAATACCACAGGTAAATTCCTTAGTTGGGTAAATACCATGGGTTGATGTCACTTACAATACCATGGGTGGATGACACTTACAATACCATGGGTGGATAAATACCATGAGTGGATGAATACCATGAGTCGATGAATACCATGGGTGCATGCCACTTAAAATACGATGGGTGAATTCCATTGGTGGATTAATACCATGGGTGGATTCCATTTTCCATTCAGATCAGATGATCGCAACAACCACTCTAGATTAGGATTATAAAGCTTCACGATGGAGGAGTGATGATTGTGGAAAACACAAGGGGATATCCACTAATGTTCTATTAGGTCTAGGGCTAGATCAAGAGAGGGAGGATTCTATTCAAAGAAGAAAGAAAGAGCCTTCTGAGCAACATATCTAACAGGTACAAGCACAAATTTGAAAATGGCATTGTTCCTAGATAACCATATTTTCCAACAAAGGTATTTGGGAAGAGCAATATAGAGAACCTAAAATTTAGATTTGGTCTGAAGGGAGGCCGAATAGGATTTGTGCCAGGAAGAAAAGTGTAACTGCCCATCCCACATTTACCTGCTTTTACAAGATCTCTAGGGTAAAAATGAATTGAGAGTTACTATGAAACAACCTAACATCCAAGTTCCACTTATGGAAGTGGGGTATACTAACCAAAGACATACTAAAACCTCTCAGGAACACCAGATCACCTATGTGTCAGACAAAAAACATTGGTATCAAACCCTGAGTTGGAACTTCTTTTTAATTGAGGTCACAACCCAACCACATACATACCACATTGTGAGTGCAGTTTGAAATCTCCAACTGCATGAACATGCCTCCCTTTATGCGGTTGTAGCTAAAATTTCCTAGTTCCATGCATGTAGCCGTGAAATCAATGCCACATTTCCGGAGCTAGCCTACAAGCCACTACCTAAAACAAACCAAAAATTTCCAGAATCAAGTCCAAGGTGATGACATATATGATGTGTACTAAGGTTATATCTTGCTCATAAGGTCTGTTACACAAAAAAATTTCACTCTCCTGCCACTCCCCATTCTTGATCTCGGAGAACTCTAGTAGTGACTACTATGTTATACTTTCACCATGAAACCTATGCTCTTGTATCCCTTGAAGTTTGAAGAAAGTAGTCCGCACTCCCTTCAGAACATTTCCAGAGAAACCTTCTTAAAATCCAGTTTTTAAGATCAACGATCTTTCCCAGTGTCTCACCCATGCCGATGGTGGAGTTTTACGCTGTGACCTGCATCGATCAATGCTACTGTTAGCCCAATACCTGCACCAGTCTACTTTTGGAAAGTTTTTATAAAAGGAAACACAGTTTCACGTTTAGAAACTTCTAGTGGTGATGTGCTGGATGTTCGTTTGGTTGGATAAGGGCCGAGAACTCCATATAAGGTTCTTCCCCCTTAAAAGTGGACCTTCCCAAGGAGATAAGACCTTATTCCCCCTTCAGTGGATGTCATTCTTATCCTCCTATCCTCTTACCCTTTTTGCTTACAATGCATACACACACACAATACAACACATAGTGAAGCTGCAAAATTATGAAATATTTAGCTTTTGATAGAAGAAGATTAGTCTTAGATGACAAAAGACTAGTATTTGGTAGCTAAAGTATGAGGAAAGAGAGTTAGAGCTTGGAAGCCATTTCATGTCAAGCTAGGGGAGAAAAAGAGTGTTGAAAATGCATGTAGCAGGACTTGGATACTGCAAAGGAGATCTCCAATGTCAAGGCTTCGATTGTATTTCTCTTTGAAGTTGATTTTAATACAACTAATGGTTTATTTCCCATATTGGGTGTAATATTACATTTGATAGCTTAGAACTCCTTGACATTTTAAGTAGATTGGATTCACATTTGTTGTTGTTTCTTTCATGTTTGTTTCAGGTATTTGAGTGGAAGGAACAAAAGGAAGTTGGAGTAAGGAAGCAAGATCACCATCAAGTGGATTAACGTTATAAGAGGTAGGCTCTCTTATTCGATTCTAATCTAAGGAAATTTACATTAGATTGTCTTATTTGCGGCTAGAACCACTCTCTTGGGCTAGAGGGATCGTCTCTGTCCGTAGAGAGGATATTCCTACACCACAAATTGGTGACTTTGCTAGGGACTTTAATTTCCTTTTCATCACTTTGTTTTTCCTACTTGTGTGCCTAGTTTGTCTTTTTATGGTCTTTTGGACCTATATTGACTTGTTTGGAGGCATACAAACACTATCCCACCCTCTGATGTGTTAAGTCTAGCCTTGTGTGAAGTTCCTTTTTATTTTTTCTTTGAATCCCTCAATAACCACTATTTTTGGCCAAACAATCGTGCCAATCAGGCCTATCAATGCTAGTTTTAGCCTGCCAATTGAGCCGGTCATGCTGATCAGTGCTACTTTCAGCCTAAAATTAGTGTCGGTCTCTGATTTAAGAAAAAAATAGAGTTTTTTTCCCATTCTAGTGCCAGTAGGTCTGACCTTCAGACTCTCTTCTTTCGCCCAAAAGTCACTAGGATGCTTTGTTTGCTGGGTTTGATTGGTTGATTGGCTTGAAGTTTCATTTCTTGATTTTTTGAGCTTTTTGGATGGTTTCTATGACCCTAGGGAATCTAGGTCAATTACTGCTCATTTTTTCATTTACTCATCGTGTCAAGTTTTTGATTTACTGCTTCATTTAATCCATCTTTCAGTCGCAACATTTTCATTACTTCAGTTTTCAATTGAATAAGTGAAAGAGTCTCATTTGTTCTCTTATTTCGAGTGTCTCTTTTCTCTTCCTGAGCATAGATTGCATTGCTTGGTTTGTCGATTGAAGATTTTGTGTATTTGGTTTGTTTGATTCAGGGAAGAAGTTGTTTTTAGTTTTGTTTATCATTCTTTGGATTTGATTGATGCTTGTTTGTTCGAAATTGCAAAATTTTCATTAAAAATGCTCTATGGGAAAGATTCATTTTTCATTTTATGAAAAGAAGAACATCATTCTTGTTTACTTAAGCGAAAAATATTTCATTAGTAGCATCAACAAAAAGCTATAATTTCATCATCATAAGCATTGGAAATGAAATGAAACTTCTTTTGTTATTAAGGGAAGATTAAGTGCATTTAGGACATGTATTAGTGAAAGATTTCATTATTTGATTGTTGTGTTGATTGTGTGCTCTCTATCCCTAAATTAATGTTAACTTTCATCAAAGAAAGATTTCTTTTCTCACAAATTTGCATATAGGATTTTTTAGATGACAATGGTAGGGCTTTGGAATTGAAACCTAATTCAATATCAACCGTTAAAATTTATTGAATTAACCTAAGGAAGAATTGAAACTTAATTCTCACATTTAGTGGTCTAGGCTAGAGATGTGTTATGGCGTCTTTAAACCTAAAAGCTGTCGTTTGCTTCGGAATTAGACAACGCTAGTATGGACTTGTACTCTCTGTACCATCGTGTATATAAAGGGAGACCCCACTAGGTTTGCAATCCTTTGTCCGTAGGAAGCCGAGTCTTCCACCTTGTAAATGTGATACACCGAACACAACATTCGGGGAGATTTCCAACTCGTACTTCTCGATTCGCCAAGTGGTATTCTAAAGTTCATGGTTACTTGGTAATCCTTTTTGCCTAGATTACCCTGAGTAGACATTTTGGTCTTTTTGACTCTTTAAATTTAAAATATCATCGAGCACTTGTCCTTTCAAGATCGTTAACTTTAAAAGTGACTAGAGTCACCTTTCGTCCTTTTCTCGACTCTTAAAAATATGAAAAGGAAGTTTTGTTTCAGTGTCTTAAAATTAACTACCCACAAAATATTCCTGGTTAAGTTATCTTCCTTAGTGATTCTTTAGGGTCATTTCCAATGGCAACATTTCCAGAGTCTACCAGTTAAGGATTCCCCTTGGATGGGAATCTTGGTCCTTTTCCTTCTTTTGGAAACGTTGGTGCTCATTATATGGCAACATTGTCCCTCCCTAGTTTAACTATTGGCTTACCTATCTGGTTATTTTTGACCTTGGTGGTCCTGAGTGTCCTGACTCTTACCCTACCATCTCCTTCATTTGAATCACATCTCGTTGATTCTAAGGTTGACCTCTCACCTTCTTCCCCTTTTTCTTTAGCTTCCTCTTCTACTTCACCTGTTGAAAGTTTGAAATCTAGTAATCAGGAGGCTAAGAAGAAGAAGAAGACGAAGAAGAAGAAGTCAGATAAGCGAGAGGCCAACCGTGCAACTATTTCCCCAAATGCACTTCCCATCGACAAAACTTCCGATCCTCCACGGAAGGTCATATTACCTTGCAGGTCGTGTGAGGGTGACCATCTCCTTCGAGACTGTCTTGGCATTCCTAGAGTCTTAGAGGTATGGGCTCAAGACCTGAATCGACCATCCCCGTCGACCTCTGGAGATTATGTCGATGCTACACCTTTAGCTAGTGATGGTAAGAAGAAGGGAAAGATTAGATTCCCCTGTAGGTTATGTGAAGGGAAGCATCTACTTCACCTTTGTCCTCTTATGGAGAAAGCTTCCAAAATTTTGGAAAACCTTACAGATCCTCAAGTCCAACTCTCTATTGGTTATTAGAGGCTTTCTTCTAACCGTCTCCTAGTTGGTAAAGAGATTGACTTGGATTCATCTCTTGCCCATCTTGCTCTTCTTGAGGATGACTCTCTTGTGTGTGTTCCCGATCAAACATTGGTCGAAAAGAGTGTCAAATTGGCTCTGCCTTCAGTTGTTCACTCTATTCCCGAAGAGAGTAGAGATCATACTACTCATGTTCTTCTTGTCTCCTCAGATCTCATGAATCAAAGAGTGACCCTCCTGTCCCGGTTGTTTAGGAGAGTCCTTCTCCTATTCCTGCAGAGCATGGGGGCAATCATATGATACCCCCACCAAGTAGTTCTGTTGTTTCTTTTGATTGGAGTCCGTTGACTTCTTTCCGCCTTCCATATTATGTGCCTTTCCATATCACAGTACAAGCCTATAATATGGTAGTACATGACACTATAATAGATAAAGGTGCGTCTCTTAGCATCATGTCTTCTACTTCTTGGCAAGCTTTGGGTTCCCCACAGCTTGTGCATGTCACCTAGAATCTATTGGCTTTCAACGGCAGAACCACTTAGCCTTTAGGGTTCCTTCCGAAGTTCCCTATTACTTTTAGAGGAAAGACCATCTATATAGACGTAATGGTAGTCCAAGGTCCCTTAGATTTCAATATTCTCCTTGGACGCGACTATTTGATTCAATATTCTCCTTGGACGCGATTATGTGTTGGCATTATGATGCATGTGTTGTACTTGATGGCAACCCACTTGTAGCAGAGCAAATCACTTGTATATGGTAGCTAGATGAATCTACAAAAGAGATATCAGATGTGACAAAATACATGACAATTTTGTTTACAGATGTGACAAAATGCAGGGCAGTTCAAAGGAATTAGTTTAGAAGTAATGTACAATGGCAACTCTCTCAGATGAAAGATCACAGTACAACAGCTTAAACAACAAAGCATTACAGATCAAACTACACAGAATGAAGAAAGAGAGGTATACAAAGGTTCACCTTGACGAAGTTGCGTATACACGTAGGTTCACTGACCAAAAGTAGCGTATATGTACACATGCACTTTCACAGAAGGAAAAGCGCATATACCTTGGAAAACTAAGTTTTTGGTCTGAGGTATTTGGTCCATGGTATTTTGATCCATGGTATTGGTCCAAGGTATCTGGTTTGAGGTATTTACCCTAGGTATTTGGTCCTAAGTGGTTTTGGTTCATGGTATGGAGAAAAGCCTAAAACTATAAAAGAAGGAGAAGATCATTAGGCTAAGTGTGCAAGGATTGAATATTTAATGAAGTGTGATCTCTAGTATGCGTGTTATCAGCTTATGGTGCTTTGTTTGACCTAATCCAAGGATGAACCTTAGCAGTTGATGAGGGATAAGATCCAAAGATGGATCGAGATCTTAATGCTTGAAATGAATTATCATTATATGGTTTGATCATGTATAGTCTAGATCTGAATACTGACGCATGTGTTGTTCTGTAAATGTTATGAGCTGGGTATGGCTGAAGTCTAGAATATCTGCATCAATAATTACAGACATATACACTGGTTGGCTTTGATAAAAGCACATATACACGCTAGTTCAACACATCTAAGTAGCATATACATTATATAACATAATATTTGAAGTTACAGTTGGATCTAGCTGTTGTTGCAGAATTCAAGGTTCTGTTCTGTGTTCTGGTGATTGTAGTTTGATGACAGTATAGTGAATGTTCAGATTGATTGATTGTGATTTGCTTCAGTGATGATGGGCTTTCATTGATTCAGTTGTGGGTGATTCATAGTGTTGTAGCATTTTTTTGGTTTTGATAAGATAGAATATTTGAAAAAACGTTAAGTTAGGATATGGACATAACAATAGTGAATAAAATGTTAGTGAAAAATATTTTGTTGATAATGTCCATATCAAAGAAAATGTTAGGTTAGATGTCCTAAAAAATGAAGACAAAAGAAAAATGTTAGGTTAGAAAGAAAAGAAAACAAATAAATTCTGAAAGTGAGCAAGTCTAAATGGCACTACTATTTTTTCACAAAATATTGGTTGTGTGAAGCTTGTCTTAAATACCACAACCCATAACAGTCAAATAGTTTGATCTTGACTGCTTCATGCTTTAAATTTGATATTATAGGTAGATAATAAAGATCTGGCCAAACTGATTAATCTTGGCAGATCAGTATTTATGTAGAGAATAATAAGGTGCTCGTTAGTTTAATATGAGCCCTTGGAGGTTATAAGGGTAGGTTTAGATAGTTTGATTTTGTAAAATATAAGAAAGGAAAAGGGTTTTCTAGCTTAAATGCACACATTAAGTGAAGAAAAAATGATAGGATAAGCAAAGGGTAAGTAGAGAAAGGTTGCAGAAGTTTGATAACTCATTGGACTAAATGTACATTTATCATGTTTCTCCATATGTTTCTATGTCCATGATGCAATTACACAAAGAAAATGAAGGTCTACTAAATCAATTAATTAACTTCCCGTTCATATCCATTCATTCCTATATTTAATAATTACCTCTTTCCCCATTTTCATATAGTTCATATTCATTCATTTTCCATAAAAAACCCTTTTCCTAAGGTCAAAACCCTTTTTGCCTAAGAAAAGTGAAAAACCCATGTAAAATCACTTTTTGCCATGTAAAACCCCTTTTACCATGTAAAATCCCTTTTTACCCCAAAAACCCACAAAAAGGTGTTTTACCCTAAGTATTATGCATATATGAAAAGTAAATAAACCATGAAAAGGCATTACACTTAGTCTATTTTCCCTTTTCCGCCTATATTTCCCTTTTTAAGTGTATTTCCCCTTTTCCACTCATATTTTCATATGAACATTAACTATAGTATTAAACCCCTAAAATCCTTTTCCCATATATTATTAACTCTAATAAAATATCCCGAAAACCTTAATTTTATTAAAAAAACTATGTATATTCATATCGCATCGCAATATTCGCGGATTGCAAGCCTTTCATATGAATGCACTATCCTCCGATTGGGATATGCGATCAACAATGGAACCAAACCTGATGCTATATATATCATAATATATCACCATATCACATCTGCCTCCATCGCAAGTCCCGACTAATGCAATAACCCTCCGCTATTGCGATCTCCGATTGCGATTGGGACCCAGACCCGGACCCGATCACATATCATATATTATTTATTCCCACGTCGCGTCTGGTGCTTATCACATTCCTTTGTGATGGCCATCCTCCGCTAAACTCTGACTACGATATGCAATTAGCCCGGGCACGATATTATATACACCTGCATTCATAAAATTTCAAGTCTGCCATATGTGTTTTGCAAAGAATTTCTTTGTTAAATCGTTTTTTATGATTTAAACGAAGAAATAACTAAACCTTCGTTAAACCATAAAAACATTGCTAATATGGGTTTTAAGCCATAATACAACCATTACCTCCATATTTAGTCATTTGTACCCTCCGTACTACTCCTTCTCTCTGCTACTGTCCGATCTAATCCATCCAAATCCAATGGCCCTCGACGATTTTGGGTACGCTCTCTGTACGCGAATTACCGACCCGAAAAGTGGTTTTCCACTGACTTCCTTTGCTATGTGTCAAGATCATATCATTTTGGGTGACCCTTCCTAAAACTGCCTGCGCTTCATAAGCGGTGCGATGAAAACCGCCTTCTACAAAATGACAAAACAATCACTGTTCACTTCGCGTTGTATTTTAAAAGGAAAACTGTTTTTCCCATTTAAACGCCAAAAATGACCATTTTGCTATGTTTTCGGTTGTTTTCATAGTAAACCTTCCATATGCCTTCGCGACCACTAAAACCATCATTTGATCTTTCGATATGCTCTGGACTCCTTCCAATGTCCTTTCAAGCTCAAAAAAACCATTCATGGCCATCTATGTCACGTTGTTTTTCTAGTAGTTTATGTGTTTTGCAGGTAAAGATCCGTGTTCCAGGCTTACAAAGAAAAAGCCTACAAACAATTTGAAGACAAATACAAAGATCATATCATATTATTTTATCATGTGGCATAAAATCTAAAAGGATTTACTATTGAAAAACACAGTAAGAACTTGAAAAGCACTGTAAAGGTAAAAGAATACAGTAAAGGTTAATTAGCAGGGTCAAATGATTTTCACAGAGTTTAAAGAGTATCAGATGAAAGAACAAATGAAGAAGTCAACCAGCATGAAGGATACAAACAATAAAGCAACTTAAAAGGCGAAATATCAATAAGCAAAGCTATCACAACTTGAATAAAAGGGACAACAAGAAGCAGTTCAATCGCTGTCCCTATCTTCTTGCATGAAGATATTTTCCTTTCCTAGAATAAATCTTAATCAGTTTTAGGATATTTCTAAGTTTTATTATTGTATAAATAACTCTCTTCTTGAGATGTTATGGGTTTAGAGTTCAAGATTCATAGTTTATTGCTTGTAAAGTCTTCACTGTTAATACTACTTCGAACCTGGAAGCCACCTTTGAAGGAAGCTTTTGTAGACTCTTGATGTACTCAGTCTTTCTGGAACCTTAATACAAAGCAGAGGATTCTGAATCTTGTTTTAGATAGTTTTGTGTTATCATGTAAGTTTTCCAATTATCAATCATTGTGTTTTTCTTCATACGCTTATGACTTACAGAGATATCTAGCTAGGAAGAATTGTGTCTCAATTTATTCCTATAAGCTCCCGAAGTGATCATCGATTAAGAGAATGGATTAATGAACTGTCTACTTAGCTAATCCCCTCTAATCAGTAAATCATCAACATCTTGTATAAGCATTAAGTATACTGCCTTGAACCTTTGGAACATAGTTTAGTAGGTTTTCCCACTTATGATTGTTTTGTTTTATAGTTTGGAAACTGTGATAATCATCTTTTGTGTTGTCTTCTACTCACCACTATTTTTGATCTATATCACTGTGTAATGCTTTATAGCAGCCCTTTGCTGAAGTATTAATATAACCCAAAGGATTAATTACTTTAATTCTACATCTGTCTTCATTCATTGGTCTTCCAAAAACTTAAATTAAAAACCCCAAAACAATTATTTTAGATGCTCTAGCATTGGTAGTTGACCTACTACTATCTCAGAGGAACAACACATAGATTTATGATTGAGTTTCAATGATTGGTTAATGTAGATGTATTTGATGGTTGTAGTGCAGTGGTCATTGATTTGAGCTTCAATGTTGATAATGGGTCCAGTATGAAAATTGGATGAAACGTGGCCTTCATATTATATTGTTGTGTACTAGGAGAATCCAGTCTGAAAATTTATGAAACATGGTCCCTAGAGGAAGAAAGAAGGTTGTAGCCTTATGTAGGTCGGTGCCTACGTACTAGTAAACATATTAGCTAGTACAAGAGCTAGGGGGTTGTAGCTCCCTTCCAGTAGAAGCTGGAGAACGAGTAACCTTCTGCAGGTAGAAGCTTGCGTAATGTTATGAGTCTGCACCAGTAAAAATGTTGTAAACATATTTTCTTATTATTAAAAGAAGACAGAGATGACAACAACAAGTGGTTTTTACCCACATTTGGTTTGCACCTTAAATCCTGGTGTTCATATGCATTTCTTATGTGTGATGGTTCATTCTATTATTAACTTCACATGGTTACTGTTTAATGTTTAATAAAGTATTGATGCATAGATTAACGATCGACATATGATGAATTAACTAAATCATAAGTTTGCTGGATATATGCCGGTTTCCTTAAACACAGTTGCGTGTACACGTGGGTTACCTTCATTTAAGTAGTGTATATAAATTTGAGTATGAAAAGGAAAAGATTATTTACTTGACTAATACTGATTCACCCCCCCACGCCTCTCAGTATTATTTCCAACAATTCGTATCAGAGCAGGTCCTTTGGTAGAAGCTTGATCACTTGAAGGAGATCCATAGAACAATGTGAAAGAAGCTAAAGGAGAAAGTGTCTCAGAAGAAGAAGACATCTCAAAGGAACTACGACAGTGGGAGAGTCAACTGGGGATTATGTGGAAGCAACTCTTCAGATTCAGAATCACCTCAGAATGAAGATGAACAAACAAAAGAACTATCAGGTATGAACTTGTTATCCTTTGGTGATACTTTTCTCTGTCCGTTTGAAGATGATGAAATTGATAATGAAACAGCTGAATTTTCTCTTATGGGTGAGAGAGAAAGATATCAAATAGAGGTAGAATTTAAAAGGCTCATAAACAAAATTAGAGATCAACAAGATCTATTGGACAAAAGGGAGTGTGCCTTCAAAGAAGAAGCTACCAAACTAAAAGCTCAACTAGAGGAAGGAAACAAGGAAAAGGAAGATCAATGTCAAAAGCTGCAGGATGAAGTGACATCATTAAAAAATGAAGTAAATAAAAAGAGCACAACAATCAAGAAACTCAAAGATAGATCCAGTTACTAGGAAAGTATTGAAACTAAGATCCTCTCTCTAAAAGAAGATCTTGAGAAATCAAACAGGCAGAATAAAGAACTACGCCAAGCTCTTGAAGAACAAGAAAACGAAGTTCTTGAATTAAGGCAACAGATGGAAGAAGGAAGAAAGTTGAAGAAATCATGAAGAAATAGTATCTTGAAAAGGAAAAGCGATATTAGGTTGAGGTAAATATCCTAAAAGGTAAATTAGAAGAAAAGGATAGGCTTTTACGATTTCAAGATAGTACTAAGATTTTGGATGATATTTTCAGTAGTCAAAGGTCTCCTGTCATCAAAACTGGTCTTGGTTTTCATGAATTTGTTGAAGGTGAATCTAGCTCACAAAGTGAGGCAAGAAACTCTAATGAAAAATCTGAAATGATCAACAAGGACATGAGAGGTCAACAACCAAGGAAAGAAATTCTTTTACTCCTAACTATGGAAGTGATAGTCAGTTATTTCCTCAAATGACTAATGTTGAATGTTTAATATGTCATAATCTTTGACATGTTGCAGAGAGATGCAGAAGTAGAATGGTTCAAGACCATCACACAGAAAGATCATCATCTTCCAGGTACTTTAAGGGATATTGTTTTTCTTGCAATATGTTTGGTCACAAAGCCATTAATTGCTATAGAAGAAATATGAAACATGTAAGAAAAATGTGGCATGGCACTGTGTACATACATAATAAACTTAGGGGGAGCTGAAAGTGTGAAACTCCAATGTTATAACTCTCATACACAAGTTCCATGAAGACAAGTCGCGTATATACATGAGTTCGAAGCTACACAGTCGCGTATATGTTGGTTTGAATAAAATTGCAGTGGGATAGACTTAGAAAAACTAATTTGATATGATTCAGATGATTATCAGTTATCTTTTCTGTCGTAATAATAGATGACTACAGTCTTTGGATGTTATTTAGAAGTAATTTTGATCCTCACAAGTTGTTGATAACTTGATGTATATTCGATTGATGATGATGCCTTGATACTTCTTACTGATATATGCAATCATCAGATCTGACAGTGGTGGAACAGGTTCAGGGGGAGAACATGCTATACTTCTAATAAAGAATTGTTGGCATTATGTTTAGAAGTCTTCAATGATGATGATGCTTATGTAGCTAAATGATACATCTTGCTATGTTACGGTTATGAGTTGCCCATGATAAAATATCAGATGATACTTGGGGTCACATAGTTGGTGTTTAGATAAGATTTATGGATGACTGTGAATGGATTTTTGATCATGCATATAGTACATATATGTTGTTTACATGGTGATCTTCATAAGGACAAGGAGAAGTACAAAGCTTGAGTACACAACTTCATTATTTGATGATAAGCCACTCATTTCTTTTATGCTCCCATCATCATGCCTTCAAAGATGCATAAAGTTCATATGGTGCAGTTATGATGCAGGATTCCTATAGTTCTTGGCTCTCACATGGTTGAGGATTGTTGTTGTTGAGGATATCAAAAGATCTTGACAAATGACCATGAGCTCATGGTTTGCTAGATACATATTGCTATCTCTTTGATGGATATACAATATGCTGGATACATGGATGATTACTTAAGTTGCATATTGATAAATATTGTTGGTTGGCCAAGAGAATGGTGTTATTGCAGGTCAAATGAAGAGATAGCTATTTGAAGACATGGATATTCGAAGACATGGCTTACTTAGACACATAATGATGATGAGTTCTTACCTTATGATGATAGATTGATACTCGCATATGCTGATTATCATGGTTGATGCTTATTAGATGTGGGATGTTCCCTAGTGATGATACATGGTTGAAATATTAAGGGTTCTTGTGAAAGATCATGCAGTCCTTGATAATGATGTGATGACTATGGTGTTTTCACATATGATATGATGTGAATGATTTTGTGTTATTGCTTAGAGATATGACATATTCTTAGTTGATTCATGGAAGGTTATGATAAGGCTCTTTTTACTAAGGAAACGAAGCAAGTTGATCTTGATGAGATCAAGAGGATGAGCTGATGTCTATATGCAGCATACTTTGTCATAGGTTGATGATATTTACACTATCATATCTTGGGAACTAATGATGGAAACATACATGTTGCTGGTCTGGATGTTGTTGACATATGCTTATGGAGCAGATCATACATGGTGTATGATAGTTGCTGATGACTCTCATGGTCTTGTTTAGATATTTGGTCTCTGTTATAAATGTCATGTATATCATTTGATGTAAAGGTCATATACAGACCCATGATGTAATAAATCGTCTCTTTCTGTTGTAGTCTTTTGATGAGTCCCTTTTGATCATATGATGTAATTTGTAAGCCCACTATGCATGGGAAGGATGATGTAATAATTGATATATTTCAGTCATATATATCCCCACTTGGTTGGATGGATAAGTCAAATTTGGTATATCCCCACTCGTTTGGGAGATAGATGTATGTATGAGTCATTGGTGATAGGAAGGTCACCCTCACTTAGTTGAGTTATAGAGTCATGTTCCTCTTTTGGAAAAATATTTCCAGACTTTGCATGTGCTCAGGGGGAGCATGGATGATTTAGTGCATCTCAGCATGTACAAAAGGGGAGTTTAATCAGAGAATTCAACATGTGCTTAGGGGGAAGCATGATCAATGTTTATATTCATCTGTTTAGATATGAAAGTCTTCTTTTTGGTCAGCCCTTTTCCCTTGATATCAAAGGGGGAGAATATCTTGGTCTACCCTTTGCCCTTGATGTCAAAGGGGGAGAGTATTTTGGTGTTGCTTGTCATCTCTAACAGTTTCTACAGCTTGCGATAATCAAAACCAACATGGTTTCCATCAATTCCAAAGGGGGAGATTGTTGGCATTATGATGCATGTGTTGTACTTGATGGCAACCCACTTGTAACAAAACAACTCACTTGTATATGGTAGCTAGATGAATCTATAGAAGAGATATCAGATGTGATAGAATGCATGACAATTGTGTTTACATATGTGACAAAATGCAGGGCAGTTCAAAGGAACGAGTTTAGAAGTAATGTACAATGGCAACTCTCTCAGATGAAAGATCACAATACAATAGGTTAAACAACAAAGAATTACAAATTAGACTACACAGAATGAAGAAAGAGAGTTATACGTAGGTTCACTTTGACCAAGCTGCGTATACACATAGGTTCATTGACCACAAGTAGTGTATATGTACACACACACTTTCACAGAAGGAAAAGTGCATATACCTTGGAAAACTAAGTTTTTGGTCTGAGGTATTTGATCCATGGTATTGGTCCAAGGTATTTGGTCCGAGGTATTGACCCTAGGTATTTGGTCTAAGGTATTGGTCCTAAGTGGTTTTGGTCCATGGTATTGAGAAAGGCCTAAAAATATAAAAGAAGGAGAAGATCATTAGGCCAAGTGTGCAAGGATTGAATATCCAATGAAGTGTGAGATCTACTATGCAGGTTCTCAGCTTATAGTGATTTGTTTGACCTGATCCAAGGATGAACCTTAGCGGTTGATGAGGGATAAGATCCAAAGATGGATCAAGATCTTAATGCTTGAAATGAATTATCATTATATGGTTTGATCATGTATAGTATAGATTTGAATAATGACGCATGTGTTGCTTTGTAAATGTTATGATCTGGGTATCGCTGAAGTCTAGAATAGCTGCATCAATAATTACAGATATATACGCTGGTTGGCTTTGATAAAAGCGCGTATACATGCTAGTTCAACACATCTAAGTAGCGTATACGTTATATAATATGATATTTGAAGTTATAGGTGGATCTGGCTGTTGTTGCAGAATTCTGGGTTTTGCTCTTTGTTCTAGTGACTACAGTTTGATGACAGCATATTGAATGTTTAGATTGATTGATTGTGATTTTCTTCAGTGACGATGGGCTTTCAGTGATTCAGTTGTGGGTGATTCATAGTGTTGTAGCATTTTTTTGGTTTTTATAAGATAGAATATTTGAAAAAATGTTAAGTTAGGATATGGACATAACAATAGTAAATAAAATGTTAGTGAAAAATACTTTGTTGATAATGTCCATATGAAAGAAAATTTTAGGTTAGATGTCCTAAAAAATGAAGACAAAAAGAAAATGTTAGGTTAGAAAGAAAAGAAAACAAATAAATTCTGAAAGTGAGCAAGTCTAAATGGCACTACTATTTTTTCACAAAATAATGGTTGTGTGCAGCTTGTCTTCAATGCCACAACCCATGACAGTCAAATAGTTTAATCTTGATTACTTCATGCTTTAAATTTGATATTATAGTTAGATAATAAAGATCTGGAAAACTATTTAATCTTGGCAGATCAGTAGTTAGTTAGAGAATAATAAGGTGCTCATCAGTTTAATATGAGCCCTTGGAGGTTATAAGGGTAGGTTTAGATAGTTTGCTTTTGTAAAATATAAGAAAGGAAAAGGGTTTTCTAGCTTAAATGCACCCATTAAGTGAAGAAAAAATGATAGGATAAGCAAAGGGTAAGTAGAGAAAAGTTGCAGAAGTTTGATCATTCATTGGACTAAATGTACATTTATCATGTTTCACATATGTTTCTATGTCCATGATGCAATTACAAAAAGCAAATGAAGGTCTACTAAATCAATTAATGAACTTCCAATTCATATCCATTCATTCCTATATTTACTAATTACCCCTTTCCCCATCTTCATACAGTTCATATTCATTCATTTTCCATAAAAACCCCTTTTCCTAAGGTCAAAACCCTTTTTGCCTAGGAAAAGTGAAAAACCCATGTAAATCACTTTTTACCATGTAAAACCCCTTTTACCATGTAAAATCTCTCTTTACTCGAGAAACCCACAAAAAGGTGTTTTAACCTAAGTATTGTGCATATATGAAAAGTAAATAAACCATGAAAAGGCATTATACTTAGTCTATTTTCCCTTTTCCGCCTATATTTCCCCTTTTCATGTGTATTTCCCCTTTTCCACTCATATTTTCATATTAACATTAACTATAGTATTAAACCCCTAAAACCCTTTTCCCATATATTATTATCTCCTTTAATAAAATATCCCAAAAACCTTAGTTTTATTAAAAAACTATGTATATTCATATCACATCACAATATTGGCGGATCACAAGCCTTTCATATGAATGCACTATCCTCCGATTGTGATATGCGATTAACGATGGGCCCAAAACTGATGCTATATATATCATAATCTATCGCCATATCGCATCCACCTCCATCACAAGTTCTGGTTAATGCAATAACCCTCCGCCATTGCGATCTCCGATTGTGATTGGGACCCGGATCTGATCACATATCATATATTGTTTATTTCCATGTCGCGTCTGGCACCTATTGCATTCCTTTGTGATGGGCTATCCTTCGCTAAACTCTGATTTCGATATGTGATTAGCACAGACCCGATATTATATACACTCGCATTCATAAAATTTCAAGTCCGCCATATGCATTTTGCAAAGAATTTCTTTGTTAAATAGTTTTTTATGATTTAAACAAAGAAATAACTAAACCTTCGTTTAACTATAAAAACACTTCTAATATGGGTTTTAAGCCATAATACAACCATTACCACCATTTTTAATCGTTCATACCCTTCGTGCTACTCCTTCGTTCCGCTACCATCTAATCTATTCCATCCAAATCCAATAGCCCTTGGCGATTTTGGGTACGCTCTCTGTACGGGCATTACCCACCCGAAAAGTGGTTTTCCACTAACTTCCCTTGCTACGTGTCAAGCTCAGATAATTTCGAGTGTCCCTTCCCAAAACTGCCTGTGCTTGATAAGCGGCGCGATGAAAACTACCTTCCGCAAAATGACAAAAGGGTCATTGTTCACTTCGTGCCATATTTTAAAAGTAAAACTATTTTTCCCTTTTAAATGCCAAAATGACCATTTCACTATGTTTTCGCCCGTTTTCACGGTAAACCTTCCATATGCCTTTGCGACCACTAAAACTATCATTTGGCCTTTCGGTACACTCTGGACTCCTTCTAATGTCCTTTCAATCTCAAAAAAGCCATTCACGACCGTTTATGTCAGATTGTTTTTCTTAATAGTTTCTATGTTTTGCAGGTAAAGGCCCATGTTCCAGGCTTACAAAGAAAAAGCCTACAAATCGTTTGAAGACAAATACAAAGATCATATCATATTATTTTATCATGTGGCATAAAATCTAATAGGATTTACTGTTGAAAAAAACAGTAAGAACCTGAAAAACACTGTAAAGGTAAAAGAATAAGGTTAATCATCAGGGTCAAATGACTTTCACAGAGTTTAAAGAGTATCAGATGAAAGAACAAATGAAGAATTCAACCAGCGTGAAGGATACAAACAATAAAGCAGCTTAAAAGGCGAAATATCAAACAACAAAGCCAACACAACCTAAATAAAAGGGACAAGAAGAAGTAGTTTAATAGCTGCCCCTATCTTCTTGCATGAAGATCTTTTCCTTTCCTAGAATAAATCTTAATCAGTTTTAGGATATTCCTAAGTTTTATTATTGTATAAATAACTCTCTTCTCAAGATGTTATGGGTTCATAGTTCAAGATTCATAGTTTATTGCTTGTAAAGTCCTCAATGTTAATACTACTTTGAACCTAGAAGCCACCTTTGAAGGAAGATTTTGCAGACACTTGATGTACTCAGTCTTTCTGGAACCTTAATACAGAGAAGAGGATTATGAATCTGGTTTTGCACTGTTTTGTGTTATCCTGTAAGTTTTTCCAGTTTTCAATCATTGTGTTTTTCTTCATATTCTTATGACTTATAGAGATATCTAGGTAGGAAGAACTGTGTCTCAATTTATTCCTATAAGCTCCTGAAGTGATCATTTATTAAGAGAATGGATTAATGAATAGTCTGTTTAGCTAATCCCCTCTAATCAGTAAATCATCAACATCTTGTGTAAGCATTAAGTATATTGCCTTGAACCTTTGGAACGTAGTTTAGTAGGTTTTCCCACTTATGATTGTTCTGTTTTACAATATGGAAACTGTGATAATCATATTTTTTTTTTATCTTCTACTCACCACTATTTTTGATCTATATCACTGTGTAATGCTTTATCAGCCCTTTGCTGAAGTATTAATATAACCCAAAGGATTAATTACTTTAATTCTACATTGGTCTTCATTCATTTGTCTTCCAAAAACTTAAACCAAAAACCCCAAAACAATTATTTTAGATGCTATGGGATTAGTAGCTGACCTACTACTATCTCAGAGGAACAACACACAGATTTATGATTGAATTTCAATGATTAGTAAATGCAAATGTATTTGATGGTTGTAGTGCAGTGGTGATTAATTTGAGCTTCAATGTTGATAATGGGTCCAGTATGAAAATTGGATGAAACGTGGCCTTCATATTATATTGTTGTGTACCAGGAGAATCCAGTCTGAAAATTTATGAAATATGGTCCCTGGAGGAAGAAAGAAGGTTGTAGCCTTATGTAGGTCGGTGCCTATGTACTAGTAAACATATCGGCTAGTACAAGAGCTAGGGGGTTGTAGCTCCATTCCAGTGGAAGCTGGAGAATGAGAGAAGGTTTTAACCTTCTACAGGTAGAAGCCTGCGTACTAGTATGGGTCTGCACCAGTACAATGTTGTAAACATATTTTCTTATTATTAAAAGAAGACAAAGATGACAAAAACAAGTGGTTTTCACCCACATTGGGTTTCCACCTTAAATCTTGGTGTTCATATGTGTTGCTTATGAGTGATGGTTCATTATGTTATTAACTGCACATGGTTACTATTTAATGTTTAATAAATTACTGATGCACAGATTAAAGATCAACATATGATGAATTAACTGAATCATAATTTTGTTGGATATACGCTGGTTTCCTTAAACACAGTTGCGTGTACATGCGGGTTACCTTCTTTGAAGTAACATATATAAGTTTGAGTATGAAAAGAAAAATATTATTTACTTGACTAACACTGATTCACTCCCCCCTCTCAGTATTATTTCCAACAATTCGTATCAGAGCAGGTCCTTTGGTAGAAGCTTGATTTAAAGGAAATTCGTACAACAATGCAAAAGAATCTAAAGAAGAAAGCGTCTCAGAAGAACAAGACATCTCAAGGGAACTATGATAGTGGGAGAATCAACTGGGATTATGTGGAAGCAACTATTCAGATTCAGAATCACCTCAGAATGAAGATGAACAAACAAAAGAACTATCAGGTATGAACTTGTTATCCTCTGGTGATACTTTTCTCTATCCATTTGAAGATGATGAAAGTGATAATGAAACAATTTGTTCTTATGGGTGAGAGAGAAAGATATCAAATAGAGGCAGAATTTAAAAGGCTCACAGAAAAAATTAGAGATCAACAAGATCTATTGGACAAAAGGGAGTGTGCCTTCAAAGAAGAAGCTACCAAACTAAAAGCTCAAATAGAGGAAGGAAACAAGGAAAAGGAAGAAAAATGTCAAAAGCTGCAAGATGAAGTGACATGATTAAAAAATGAAGTAAATAAAAGGAACACAACAATCAAGAAACTCAAAGATAGATCTAGTTACTATGAAAGTATTGAAGCTAAGATCCTCTCTCTAAAAGAAGATCTTGAAAAATCAAACAGGAAGAATAAAGAACTACTCCAAGCTCTTGAAGAACAAGAAAACGAAGTTCTTGAATTAAGGCAACAGATGGAAGAAGGAAGAAAAGTTCAAGAAATCATGAAGAAACAATATCTTGAAAAGGAAGAGAAATATCAAGTTGAGGTAGATATCCTAAGAGGTAAATTAGAAGAAAAGGATAGGATTTTATGATTTCAAGATAGTACTAAGATTTTGGATGATATTCTCAGTAGTCAAAGGTCTCTTGTCATCAAAATTGGTCTTGGTTTTCATGAATCTGTTGAAGGTGAATCTAGCTCACAAAGTGAGGCAAGGAACTCTAATGAAAAATCTGAAATGCTCAACAAGGAGATGAGAGGTCAACAACCAAGGAAAGAAATTCTTCAAAGAAAATCTTTTACTTCTAACTATGGAAGTGATAGTCAGTTATTTCCTTAAATGAATAATGTTGAATGTTTAATATGTCATAATTTTGGACATGTTGCAGCGAGATGCAGAAGTAGAATGGTTCAAGACCATCACACAGAAAAATCATCAGCTTCCAGGTACTTTAAGGGATATTGTTTTTCTTGCAATATGTTTGGTCATAAAGCCATTAATTGCTATAGAAGAAATATGAAACATGTAAGATGTTATGCATGTAACAAGTTTGGACATATAGCAAAGGAATGCAGGAGAAAATTTTAGACACCATACCAAAAGGAGAAAACATCATCATTAAAGATATGGAAGAAGAAGGAAGTACAGTCATAAAAATGTGGCATGGCACTGTGTACAGACATAATAAACTTAGGGGGAGCTGAAAGTGTGAAACTCCAATGTTCTAACTCTCATATGCATGTTCCATGAAGACAAGTCACGTATATACGCGAGTTCTAAGCTACACAGTTGCGTATATGTTGGTTTGAATAAAATTGCAGTGGGACAGACTCAGAAAAACTGATTTGATATGATTCAAAAGATTATCAATTATCTTTTCTGTCGTAATGATAGATGACTACAGTCTGTGGATGTTATTTAGAAGTAATTTTGATCCTCACAAGTTGTTGATAACTTGATGTATATTCGATTGATGATGATGCCTTGATAATTCTTACTGAGATATGCAATGATCAGATCTGATAGTGAACAGGTTCAGGGAGAGAACATGCTATACTTCTAATAAAGCATTGTTGGCATTATGTTTAGAAGTCTTCAATGATGATGATGCTTATGTAGCTAAATGATACATCTTACTATGTTACGGTTATGAGTTGCCCATGATAAAATCTCAGATGATACTTGGGGTCACATAGTTGGTATTCATATCATATTTATGGATGATTGTGAATGACTTTTTGATGATGCATATAGTACATATATGTTGTTTACATGGTGATCTTCATAAGGACAAGGAGAAGTACAAAGCTTGAGTACACAACTTCATTATTTGATGATGATCCACTCATTTCTTTTATGCTACTGTCATCATGCCTTCAAGGATGCATAAAGTTCATATGGTGCAGTTATGATGCAGGATTCCTATAGTTCTTGGCTCTCACATGGTTGAGGATTGTCGTTGTTGATGATATCAAGAAATCGACAAATGACCATGAGCTCATGGTTTTCTAGATACATATTGCTCTCTCTTTGATGGATATACAATATGTTCGATACATGGATGATTAGTTAAGTTGCATATTGATAAATATTGTTGGTTGGCCAAGAGAATGGTGTTATTGCAGGTCAAATGAAGACATAGCTATTTGAAGACATGGATATTCGAAGGCATGGCTTACTTAGACACATAATGATGATGAGCTCTTACCTTATGATGATAGATTGATACTCACATATGCTAATTATAATGGTTGATGCTTATCAGATGTGGGATGTTCCCTAGTGATGATACATGGTTGATATATTAAGGGTTCTTGTGAAAGATCATGCAGTTCTTGATAAGGTTGTGATGACTATGGTGTTTTCACATATGATATGATGTGAATGATTTTGTGTTATTGCTTAGAGATATGACATATGCTTAGTTGATTCATGGAAGGTTATGATAAGGCTCTTTTTAATAAGGAAATGAAGCAAGTTGATCTCGATGAGATCAAGAGGATGAGTTGATATCTATATCAACATACTTTGTCACAGGTTGATGATATTACACTATCATATCTTGGGAACTAATGATGGGCATATACATGTTGCTGGTCTGGACGCGGTTGACATATGGTTATGGAGCAAATCATACATGGTGTATGATACTTGTTGATGACTATCATGGTCTTGTTTAGATATTTGGTCTCTGTTATAAATTTCATGTATATCATTCGATGTAAAAGTCATATACAAACCCATGATGTAATAATTTGTCTCTTTCTGTTGTAGTCTTTTGATGAGTCCCTTTTGATCATATGATGTAATTTGTAACCCCACTATGCATGGGAAGGATGATGTAATAATTGATATATTTCAGTCATATATATCCTCACTTGGTTGGATGGATAAGTCGAATTTGGTATATCCCCACTCGGTTGGGAGATAGATGTATGTATGAGCCATGGTGATAGGAAGGTCATCCTCACTTAGTTGAGTTATAGAGTCATGTTACACTTTTGCAAAAATATTTCTAGACTCTGCATGTGCTCAGGGGGAGCATGGATGATTTAGTGCATCTCAGCATGTACAAAGGGAGAGAATATCTTGGTCTGCCCTTTGCCCTTGATGTCAAAGGGGGAGAGTATTTTGGTGTTGCTTTTTATCTCTAATAGTTTCTATAGCTTGCAATAATCAACACCAACATGGTTGCCATCAAGTCCAAAGGGGGATATTGTTGGCATTATGATGCATGTGTTGTACTTGATGGCAACCCACTTATAGTAGAACAAATCACTTGTATATGGTAGCTAGATGAATCTATAGAAGAGATATCAGATGTGATAGAATGCATGACAGTTGTGTTTACAGATGTGACAAAATGCAGGGCAGTTCAAAGGAATCAATTCAGAAGTAATGTACAATGGCAACTCTCTCAGATGAAAGATCACAGTACAATAGGTTAAACATAAAAGAATTACAGATTAGACTACACAGAATGAAGAAAGAGAGGTATACGCAGGTTCACTTTGATCAAGTTGCGTATACACACAGGTTCACTAACCACAAGTAACGTATACATACACACACACTTTCACAGAAGGAAAAAGCGCGTATACCTTGGAAAACTAAGTTTTTGGTCTGAGGTATTTGGTCCATGATATTTTGATCCATGGTATTGGCCAAGGTATCTGGTCTAAGGTATTGACCCTAGGTATTTGGTCCAAGGTATTGGTCCTAAGTGGTTTTGGTCCATGGTATTGAGAAAGACCTAAAACTATAAAAGGAGGAGAAGATCATTAGGCCAAGTGTGCAAGGATTGAATATCTGATGAAGTGTGAGATCTCGTATGCAGGTTATTGGCTTATGGTGCTTTGTTTGACTTGATCCAAGGATGAACCTTAGTGGTTGATGAGGGATAAGATCCAAAGATGGATTGGGATCTTAAAGCTTGAAATGAATTATCATATCATGTATAGTCTAGATCTGAAAACTGATGTATGTGTTGTTTTGTAAATATTATGATTTGGGTATGACTAAAGTCTAGAGTAACTGCATCAATAATTACAGACATATATGCTGGTTGGCTTTGATAAAAGCACGTATACGTGCTAGTTCAACACATATAAGTAGCATATACATTATATAATATGATATTTGAAGTTATAATTAGATTTGGATGTTGTTATAGAATTATGGGTTCTGCTCTATGTTCTGGTGATTGTAGTTTGATGATAGTATACTGAATGTTCAGATTGATTGATTGTGATTTGCTTCAATGTCGATGGGCTTTCAGTGATTCAATTGTGGGTGATTCAGAGATTTATGATTAATTTTCAATTATTGGTTAATGCAGATGTATCTGATGGTTGTAATGCAGTGGTGATTGATTTTGAGCTTCAATGTTGATAATGGGTCTAGTATGAAAATTGAATGAAACATGGCCTTCATATTATCTAATTGTGTACCAGGAGCATCTAGTTTGAAAATTTATGAAACGTGGTGTTACGCAGTAATTTGTCACCCTCGGTCACCGTCCTTGTTACGCCCCCGCTGTCACACATTGGAGGACACATTTACGGACCTGTGACCAGTGACATAAGTTGAAAACACTTGCATTGAGGTCCCCTGAGTATGAAGTTCAATAACCCTGAAGACACCCTCTGAAGATTAACCTTGGAAAATGCCTTTTTCCCATTAGCGCGGGTCCACAGAGTATTAACCCGCGCCAATGGCTCAGTCCCTACAAAGAGGGCGCGCCCATAGACGCTTTGTCCCAGAGCATGGCCCGCGCCACACAAATTGGGCATGATTTTTTGGCCAGCGCATGCTAGAATGCTTTTTCCTCCGTGACTCACCCAGTTCCCTGAAGGAAAAAGCCCACAAAA